>WNWK01017661.1:0-41863 GCA_009830355.1 Cherax destructor
ATCATTGATTTTTTCAGAAACTGACTTGCTACAAAACTCTGAAGATTTACCTCTGCACCTCCCAGTCCCTTTACCTCGATCTCTTGCTACCCTCCCCTGCACTATCCACCGTCATCTTGCACTCCATACCCTACTAATCGTCCATCTCCCTCTTACAACCCACTCTCCCTGCATCCTACAAAACCTGCAGCGCTGTATAACCCCTGTGGTTTAGCGCTTCTATTTGATTATAATAATAATAATCCTCTAATGTGACCAGTCTCGTTGCATACATCGAAAACATTCTCCAGGGTAACATATTTTGTCAGGTGGGTTCCTTGTCGAATACCTGAAACAACTCTAATTAACGGGTAGTAACCCTAAAAAGTCTAATAATTAACAGACATAAACATCACCTAATGCATCGGTAATCCATGGTTCCTCCAAGTTGAAACTCTAAAGTAGTAAACTGTCTTTATAACATAAACAACTGATTGCTAACACGACCTGTAACTGAATTTACAAGAATTTCTGAGAAATAAATGCAACTTCAATAAGCTATATCTAGACAATGGTTTAGCACTTAGTTTTGATTATAATAATAATAAGTCTGTTGAGTATACCTGGTAAAGTGTATGGTAGAGTTATTATTGAAATAATTAAGAGTAAGACAGAGAGCAGGATAGCAGATGAACAAGGGGGCTTTAGGAAAGGTAGGGGGTGTGTAGACCAAGTGTTTACAGTGAAACATAGGTGAACAGTATTTAGATAAGGGTAAAGAGGTTTTTGTGGCATGGATTTGGAAAAGGCGTATGATAGGGTGGATAGGGAAGCAATGTGGCAAATGTTGCAGGTGTTTGGAATAGGAGGTAGGTTACTGAAAGCAGTGAAGAGCTTTTATGAGGATAGTGAGGCTCAGGTTAGAGTGTGTAGGAGAGAGGGAGATTATTTCCCAGTTAAGTAGACCTTAGACAAGGATGTGTGATGTCACCGTGGCTGTTCAATATATTTATAGATGGGGTTGTAAGAGAAGAGAATGCGAGGGTCTTTGCAAGAGGTGTGGGGTTAAAAGACAAAGAATCAAATACAAAGTGGGAGTTGTCACAGTTGCTTTTTGCTGATGACACTGTGCTTTTGGGAGATTCTGAAGAGAAGTTGCGGAGGTTGGTGGATGAATTTGGTAGGGTATGTAAAAGAAGAAAATTGAAAGTGAATATAGGAAAGAGTAAGGTGATGAGGATAAAAAGATTAGGTGACGAAAGATTGGATATTGGATTTGGATATTGGATATTGGATTTCCAGCAAACATGCGTGAGCGTACTTGATAGGAGTGAATGGAGACACATGGATTTTAATACCTGACGTGCTGTTGGAGTGTGAGCAAAGTAACGTTTATGAAGGGATTCAGGGAAACCGGCAGGCCGGACTTGAGTCCTGGAGATGGGAAGTACAGTGTCTGCCCTCTGAAGGAGGGGTGTTAATGTTGCAGTTTTATACACACACAACCCGCACATATAAAAGAGAGGAGCTTACGACGACGTTTCGGCCCGACTTGGACCATTTACAAAGTCACACTAACACACAGACAGTGGAAGGGTATTTATAGGCAGGCAGACAGGGGAGGGTACAAGAGAGTGGGGTAATAATGGAGTAAGTAGTGGAAGTAGTAGTAATAGTAGTAGAGGAGACAGTCATATTCTAGGAAAGGAGCACTGCAATGAGGCTAGCGGCCCGCAAGGGTGGGACGAGAACACAGAGGGAAGGAAGGCGAAAAAATGAAGGACAAATACAAGGCAAAAGAAAAGAAAGGAAAACCCATAGGAGAAAAAAAGGAGAAGGGGGAAGAGAAGAAAGGGGAAGGAATCAGGTTAAGTCACGGGTGTTCTGAAGTTTAGAGCATTTAACAATGTAATGAGAGAGGAAAGCATCAACAGAGACAAAGCCAGGGCTAAGATTCATACAGGGAAAGTTGTGTATAAGGGAGGATTCAACTACTATTACTACTACTTCCACTACACTCCATTATTACCCCACTCTTGTACCCTCCCCTGTCTGCCTGCCTATAAATACCCTTCCACTGTCTCTGTGTTAGTGTGAATTTGTAAATGGTCCAAGTCGGGCCGAAACGTCGTCGTAAGCTCCTTTTATATGTGCTGGTTGTGTGTGTATTGTTCCAGTCACGGTATTGTGCCTTTTTTGTTATTTGCAGTTTTATAACTGTAGAGTAAAGCACCCCTCTGGCAAGACAGTGATGGAGTGAATGATGATGAAAGTTTTTCTTTTTCGGGCTACCCTGCCTTGGTGGGAATCGGCCGATGTGTTAATAAAAAATAAAAAAATAATAATTCACCTGCCACTGCTACTGAATCCACCAATGTTCTGATGCTCTGATCGTCCTCTTGACTTGGTCTCTTGCTATTCAGTGGTTGTTTGTACATCACTGCTATCGCTACCATGGTACCCCCGATCTGAAGTGTACCTACTCTGTAGTCAATCTGCTTCCCTTCTGTCCATTCTTCCTATTTAATCAAAACTCCACTGGTTTCTGTTGGGTGTAACTCCTATTTTCCCTCTGCCTTTTCTCAGGATCTGTTAGCCAGATCGTATCTGATATCATCTCTAAGATTTATTTTCATGAGTGATGGGATGACTCCTCGATTTATTCATGGCTGCACTTTTATTTGCTGTTCCATATGTTTTAGTGTACCGAATCTTCAGCTTCTTTTTGAAAACTCTTTTCTGGGTTATAGGTTCTTCGGTCCCTGTTTTTTTGTCCATGGATCTGGTAGGTGGGAGGGGTCAGTGCATGTTCGGGGTGTGAAAGGCAGTGTGGAATTTTATGAGAGGCTGCTGTAAGGATGGTATTTGTACTGGTAGGAAAAGGCACTATGGGTGTGGAGTGTGGTTTGTTATGGGATATTGTGTTGGGTTGGAAGAGGGGCTAGAGGCTGAGGGGGTTCTGTGTGTTATTAGGCTTCCTGGTCCACCCAAGGCCGAGGTTCCATGACTATTAATGCATGCCCTGTTCTTCCTGCCTCTGACATTTTCGTGAGGTTTTAATCATTGCTTCCTTTCTTATTCTGTCACAGTCGAGAAACACTTGGTGAAACTTGTCTGAGTCTCCTGTGGCTCCTCATTCACGATCCTGTTTCGTACCATTTCTGTCGGGAATGTCAATTTGACTGGGAGAATTTTTTCCCTCAAATACCACCAATTGAGGTATTTTTAATGTTTCCTCCACTTGTCATCGTTCAACGTAAGTCTCTCTTCAGGGATGGGGAGGCAGAATAAAGACTTATTTTCCCCTAATATTCTCATTTCAATGAATTTTTTACTGTTATTTAAGCTTTTCAAACCTGCACACTGTAACTGTTTTGAGGTTTGCCTAAAAATATAGAGGGAGAAACAAAGGCAATGTTTTACGAGTTATCACTCCGGTATTGAGTTTGCAAAATTGGTAAAATTCACAGTGTTCTAGTTGACCTAACATGAATGATAAAAGATCAATGTAACAACTGCATATGACCGACATATCAATATCTTGTATTTTTAAAAATGTTGAAGTTTGTGTTTTTTAATGAATTTTTTTGGGAAAATCAATAAGACAAAAATGGCAAAGGCTATTGCAAATATCAGTTGTTACTTTGTAAAACTATGATTACTCAATAAGGTGTGCAATAATAATGAGAATATGTTCACAAATATGAGAATAACTTCTGAGAAAACTATAAATATTATTTCCTATGAAAATTTATGGATGTGAAACACCATAAGTCAGAGGAGGAGCGTCACCACCTCCCAGTGCCATCTACAAGCACAAGGGTAACTGAGTGGTCACCACCTCCCAGTGCCATCTACAAGCACAGGAAGGGTACCTGAGTGGTCACCACCTCCCAGTGCCATCTACAAGCACAGGAAGGGTACCTGAGTGGTCACCACCTCCCAGTGCAATCTACAAGCACAGGAAGGGTAACTGAGTAGTCACCACCTCCCAGTGCCATCTACAATGTTACAAACCTGGGCCTTTCTAGGGCCTGTTCCGCCCAGGCCAGTAACAAGACTAACATCAAGTTACAAAAGAAATGAAAAGGGAGCAATAGGAACGAAATAATCACAATAATTCTTTCTGGTTTTTATTAACTTAATAATCCGTAGAAAGCTTTATATAAAATATTTAAAATGATGTCACCATGAAACAGTATTTACAAACAAGCTTATCTCAAGTTCACTTATTAATGAAGGGTGCAACATTCAATATTCTCTCATCTATTACACTAAATGGCTCTAAAATTGCAAGACGTTCTATTCACTTAACATATTACTTGACTCCTCACACTGAGTCGAAAAGCATAACACTTATTTGTTAATCCATTATCACCGTAATGTATCTAGAACGTAGACTATTCACAACTCTTAATTAGTAACCACTTTCAGAGCAATAAATGGAATAGAAATGTTTACGGTCTTAAAGAAGTTTTCCAATGAATGTTTCCAAGGACATATACCCATAGTCGTCTTTTAAGACTATGTCGCTCAAACTCGTTTCTACTAAATCTAAAGGAAAACTCTAACGTCTGCAATACAGCAAACACACGCTCTTACTACGAGCACCACTAGAGACATATTCCAAAGTCTCCACAACGGCACAACACTCACTCTTGCTATGAGCGCCATTAGAGACATATTCCAAAGTCTCACTTACTACAGCACACTCACTTGCTTGCTTTGAGCGGCAACAGAAACGAACCTCAGCGTCTCACTTACTACAACGCACTCACTTGCTTTGAGCGGCAACAGAGACGAACCTCAGCGTCTCAATCACTACAGCGCACTCACTTGCTTTGAGCGGCGACAGACAAACACCACTCAAGGTGATGGAGGCTCACACAGGAACCTCACAAAGGTCAGAAGAATAAATCCAAGGTGCTTCTCAGGAAAAGTGAGAGGACCGTCCTCCATGAAAGTCTCACTGAGGACTGAATGCTCACTGACGGATCATTGACCGATCACTGACTGTTGACTCGATGATGACTGAATGACATCTGACTGATCACCGACAGATCACTGCTTGCTGACTCGTTGACTACAGAATACTCTCTCGGTCTCGCTGTCTGACTCGCTGAATAGATACTGACTGCTGTGTAGCAGGTGGCCCCCCTCATTGGGTACGATGACGTGGTAAGGCGGGAATTACTGACCTGTTAACGAGCGGATGGATAGTTAACTATACGTCACATAAAACCCTACCTAGATGTACAGGAGACATACCACTTGCCAATATAACGCTTATTCTCATAATAATGATAAAGAGACATTTTCTACTGCCGTATGCTTAAGTATATAATGATGGGTAAGGGTGAGTCCCGTAACAACAAGCACAGGAAGGGTAACTGAGTGGTCACCACCTCCCAGTGCCATCTACAAGCACAGGAAGGGTAACTGAGTGGTCACCACCTCCCAGTGCCATCTACAAGCACAGGAAGGGTAACTGAGTGGTCACCACCTCCCAGTGCCATCTACAAGCACAGGAAGGGTAACTGAGTGGTCACCACCTCCCAGTGCCATCTACAAGCATCAAAAAAGTTGCCTTATTTATTGTATTTTCAAAAAAACTTCTCGAAAGTAATATTTTTTAGAATAAAATAAAGAATACAGTTCAATATATCCTTTTGATGTCATCAAAGAAAATTTCAATTTCCTATAAAAACCCTTAAAAAAATGGATATAAACAAGTGTATTGCATCAAAATGTGACCAGATTTATGCACTATTTTTGAATGAGAAAAAATTAAGATTGTTTTATTTTTTTCTGTGAATATGCCCCTCCCCTTTCAGCCTCCTGAAGCCCAGGAACAATCATTGACCTCTACCACTCTTCTTCCCATTTCCTTTCCCTCCATATCTCTGTATCTGATTTTATCATCTTTCTTGCTGTTACCCTTTTCACCTGCACCTCCCAGTGGCCTGAAAACACTTATTCAAAGAACTTCTGAGCTCCTCCCCTCCTTCAGTTCCCTATCCAGACACTGATGTTTCTCTTCCATTCACCTTCCCCTCATTCAGTGGCTCATTTTCCACTTCAGCTCCTTCAGTTTCTCCTCCAGGCTCTGTACCTTAGCCTCAACAGCCTTCACAGCTGACGTCAGCTGTGAATGGTAATATGATGTGTTTAGTTGTTAGCATACCATACAGTGACACGCACACAGGATTACTAGATAACATAAGGAGAGGTTAAAGGGTATTAGTAGAAATTTAGATCGTAGAAATATTATCGGAAAGGCATAGAAGTTTCCCAAGTAAGGCATATTAACCGACACTGAGGAGAATAGTAGACAATATTTAGGAAGACATACTTCTGAGTACCTCTGTAGAACATTCGAGTACCTCAGAGCAGGACATTTAAATGGACAAAGAGCACATTCTATTCCTTTCTTTTATTTAAAAAGTTACACAGAATAATAGCAATCCATGTGTATAGTATCCAACGAGAAACACATTTTCTCAAACCACATGACCTGTTATAAACGACTAGAAAAAGTTTGGGGCTGACTATTATATCTTATAATTTCATACTTGACTTCTAAGAAACCCTCCTACCCCATATGAGGAGTAGGGGGATGGTGGTAGGGTGGGGTTGGCACCGACCACTGACCACACTCTAAGGGTAACCGTTGCCGGTAACACATTCGCACTACGCTACTCTGAGAACTCTCTCCCTGCTTTAGTTGCTCTCTTGCAACATTGCATAGCTCCTGATGAGGCACTGAGAAGTGTGAAAGTACTTGAGCTAAAGATTTCCACCCCTCCGTGGCTTGTTTTGCTTAGTTAAGGTCGCCCATCTGCGATTGTTTGCATACTTATGTATGTGTGTACTCAAATATTTGTAGTCACCTAATTGTGGATGCAGGGGGTCAAGACTCGGCTCCAGGCCCCACCTCTTCACTGATCGCTACTAGGTCCTCTCTCTCCCTGCTCCATGAGCTTTATCATACCTCGTCTTAAAACTATGTATGGGTCTTGCCTCTACTACATCAAATGCTAGACTATTCCAAAACCTGACAACTCTATGACTGAAGAAATACTTCCTAACGTCCCTTTGACTCATCTGAGTCTTCAACTTCCAATTGTGACCCCTTGTTTCTGTGTCCCATCTCTGGAATTATCCTGTCTCTGTCCACCTTATCTATTCCATCCAGTATTTTGTATATCGTTATCATGTCTCCCCTAACACTCCTGTCCTCCAGTGCCGTCAAGCCGATTTCCTTTAACCTTTCTTCGTAGGACATTCCCCTTACCTCTGGAACTAGCATTGTCGCAAACCTTTGCACTTTCTCTAATTTCTTGATGTGCTTAACCAGGTGTGAGTTCCAAACTGGTGCTGCATACTCCAATATGGGCCTGACGTACATGGTGTACAGAGTCTTGAACGATTCCTTACTGAGGTATCGGAACGCTGTTCTCAGGTTTTCCAGGCGCCCATATGCTACAGCAGTTATATGTGTGTGTGTGTGTGTGTGTGTGTGTGTGTGTGTGTGTATTCGCGTCCATGTGTCTGTACTCTCCTATTTATACTCACCTATTCGTACTACAACTCCTGGCCCGACCTCTTAGCTGATCACTACTAGGTCCACTAAAGCTATGTAAGGATCCTGCCTCTACTTCATCACTCTCTAGATTGTCTGCTTCATCTGAGTTTTCAGCTTCCAGTTGTGACCCACTTCAGTCTCTGAAACATTTTGTCCCTATACATTTTGTCAATTCCTCTCAGTATATTATACGTCTCTATTCTTGTCTCCAGTGTCGTCAGGTTGATTTCCCTTAACCTCTTCTCCGCTGTACTCACCTAATTGTACTCAACTAATTTTGGTTGCAGGCGTCGAATCATAGCTCCTGGCCTTGCCTCTACACTGGTCACTGCTACGTCCACTCTCACTACTCCATGAGCTTTATCATACCTCTTCTTAAAGGTATGTATGGTACCTCTCTCCCCAACCTCACTTTCCTGACTATTTCACTTCCTGACAACTGTCTGAAGAAATACTTCCTAAGAAATCCAGCTTCCATTTGTGACCCTTTGTTGTTGTGTCCCATTCTGTCTCTGTCCACCTTGTCGATTACTCTCAGTATTTCATATGTTCTCATGTCGTCCCAGTCCCTCCTGTCCTCCAGTGTCGTCAGGTCGACGTCTCTTAACTTTATCTCGTAGGACATGCCCCTTAGCTCCGGGACTAGAGTCGTGAGGGTTTCAAACTGGAGCTGTATATTCCAATATGGGCCTGACGTACAGGGTGTATGACTCCTTGCTGAGATGTTGGAATGCTATTCTTAGGTTAGCTAGTCGCTCATATGCTGCAGCAGTTGTGCGCCTCAGGAAATGTGCTCGGTATCATACACACTCCAAGATCCTTTTCCTTGTGTAAGGTTTGTAGTCTTTGGCCCCTTAGACTGTATTCTGTCTGAGGTCTTCTTTACCCTTCCCTGATCTTCATGACTTTGCACTAAGTGTCGTTAAACTCCAGAAGCCAGTTGCTGGATCAGGCCTGCAGCCTGTCCAGATCCGTCTGTAGTCCTGCCTTATCCTTATCCAACTGAATTATCGTTATTAACTTTACATCGTCTGCAAACAGGGGCACTTCTGAGCCTATTCCTTCAGTCATGTCATTCACATATACCAAGAACAGCACCGGTCCCAGGACTGACCCCTATGGAATCCCGCTCGTCACAGGCGCCCACACTGACACCTCACCACATACCATGACTCTCTGCTGATTTCCCATCAGGTGTTCTCTGAGCCATTGCAGTGCCTTCCCTGTTATACCTGCCTGGTCATCCCGCTTTTGCACTAGTCTCTTGTGTGGAACTGTGTCGAAAGCCTTCTTTCAGTCCATGAAAACGTAATCTACCCACCAATCTCTCTCTCTCTCGCTCTTGTCTTAATGTTGTCACCTTGTCATAGTACTCTAGTAGGTTTGTGACAGGATTTCCGTCTCTAAATCCGTGATGGTTGCCGTTTATAAGCTCATTTCGTTCTCTGTGGTCTACAACTCTTCTCCTGACAATCTTCTCAATTACTTTGCATACAATACATGTCAGTGACACTGGTCTGTAGTTAAACGCTACATGTCGAACCCCTTTCTTAACCCTTTCAGGGTTATTGACGTACTAGTACGGTTTACGATCTGGGGTTATTGACATATTAGTACGCCTAAATTCTAGCGCCCTCAAATCAAGCAGAAACAGGCTGTTAGGCCTAGATGTGATAGAATGGGTCTGTGCGGTCAGTGTGCACAGTATAAAAAAATTCCTGCACCACACAGTGCATAATGAGGAAAAAAAAAACTGACCGTATTTTTGGTTTAAAACAGCGACTTTGCAGTCTATTTTCGTATGGTATTTATTGATATATTCTCGTTTTCTTGATCTCATTTGAGAGAATGGAAGATATATTACAGAAATAGAGATGATTTTGATTAGTTTGACAATGACAAGTACCTTGAAATTGAGCTCAAAGTAGCGAATATGTTCGATTTTTGACGATGTTCAAGAGTAAACAAATCACACCATGCGTCCAATACATATCAACTGGCGAGTATAATATTCATGCACAAGTGCTCTGATATTATTTATACCATTTTTACAATGATGCAGTTGTATACATAACAGTAAATCTTCTATTTTTTTTTTTTTTTGTGAGAATAAAAATTCAAAATGATAAGCAAAAGTAATGTAAGAGGGTCCTGGAAACGTGACTAATGAACAGATAAGATGTTATTTTAGTAAATAACAAAAAGACACAATACCGTGACTGGAACAATACACACACAACCCGCACATATAAAAGAGAGGAGCTTACGACGACGTTGCGGGTTGTGTGTGTAATGTTATTTTAGTGCCAGGAATGTCTGCCTTCTTTATTCTGGACCCTATTTTGAAATTAGCATCGTTTGAAATTTGTGTGAAATTGGCCAAATTGCCATTTTCTGACCACTATTTTGGGTAGTTGTAATTGGTAAATAGGCGGTTTCTTGTACTCAATCGATAGAAGAAATGGAGTTCTAGCGAAATAGCTATAATTTTAGTAGACTGAAACATTGAAATTTGCCGAAAATAAGGCTCAAAGTGGGCGAAATCGCCGATGCGTAAATGTCATCCATACCGATAACTTTGCGAAAGCATAATTCCGTTAGTTTTCGATCAAATTTCATACTTTTTGTGGCGTTATGATCGGAAAAAGATTCTCTATCATTTCATAACATTTTTTTTTTTTAATTTCTTGGACCCCGAGAACGAGTTTCGGAGACCCCCCTTGGACCCTGAAAGGGTAAAAAATTGGGACTACATTTGCTGTCTTTCACACCTCAGGTAGTCTCCTTGTTTTAATAGATATGTTGAAGATTGTTGTTAGTGGTACACAGCGCCTCTGCTCCTTCTCTCAGGACCCAAGGAGAGATATCTGATATGCTTAGCAGCCTCTTCACCTCCTCCTCTGTTGGAAATAAATGGTATAAAATACCGACACAATGGAAAAATAAACACCTAAACAGTATAATGTGATCCTTTATTGACAATGTTTCGCCCACGCAGTGGGCTTTATCAAGTCACAAACAGATCTGAGATCTGTGACTTGATAAAGCCCACTGCGTGAGGACCTGACTAGCAGGTATAGGTCAGCAATAGACATAATTAGGAAGAAGGGTGGGAACCCTGTCATATGTGGTATTTTGCCAAAGAGAGGAGTTGGAAATGAATGGTTGTCCAGGGCATTTGGTGTTTGTCAATAAAGGATCACATTATACTGCTTAAGTGTTTATTTTTCCTCCGCTATCGTTTGTATTGTGTCCAGCTCTTGTTTGTGTTTCGCACCTCTCCATCTTTCTGGAGTCTTTTCGGTCTCCTCCGTGAATACTTCTTTACCATCTGAAACAGTGGCAACATCTGAGACGTGGATGTTACTGTTGGTAGGCGTTCCTGTGGTGAATGTAGATTCATCATGCAGAATTGTTTGGTTATTTTGGCAGTCGGTGGATTGCGTAGAATGGTTTGAACTCTGTATCTTCTCTCTTGGATAAAAACAGAGGGAAAAGTGAAGGCGAGAAAATATCTGTAGAATGTACGTGCATTCTTAAAAGAACTCAGAACTACAGATCAGCTGAGGCCTCACAAAGAATCCTGTTACCACGTGGCGTCTGCTGCAAATATCCTAGTGCGAAAAGTTTTATATGTGGTCGTCTTTTTTTATGTAGGCTACCTATTTATGCTGACAGATTATTTATCTTCAGGTGTAGAACAAAGGAGAGTGTCGAGGAAAGGAAGCTTACCTTTGGCATCTAATTCTAGTGTGGTTGATTTTATATAGAAGCTCTTAAATGTTCAGACGTCTGGGGAAAATGAATAAGGTATTAGGTGTCTCCATGAATACTTTGAATCTCATGTTAAGCTCCTCACATACTTGAAGGTCGTTTCTTGTAAACTCCCCTCCTTCTTTCTTCACCCTGATTACCTGATCTTTGACTGTTGTTTTCTTATTGATGTGACTGAACAAGAGCTTTGGGTCATACTTTGCTTACGCTGCTATGTCATTTTGTATTTTCGTCTAGCTTCTCATTTTTCTGTGCATATTCATTTCTTGTTCTTCGACTTCTCTCCTTGTTCTTTTGGATCCTTTGCCTTCTATACTTCTTCCATTCTCTAGCGCACTTGGTTTTAGCCCCTGGTTCACCCAAAGGTGAACCAGGGTGTTGTATGACAATGATCCTATCTGACAGTGATAGTTATGTGACGTAACAGTAATAAAACATGATTTGGTGTTGATATAACATGACTGATTAAACCCGACAGAGAACATGAAGTAACTTGTGATTAATGTGACTCGAGTGTGAAATGACCAGTGATATGACAGAATCGAACATGTGGCTTTGATAAAAATACCACTTGAAAGTGGCATTAATGTAATTCGAGAGAGATGTAACTCACGAGGGCAAGAACGTATCTTGGCGAGAGTGATGTAACTCACGAGGGCAAGAGACGTGTCTTATCGAGAGTGATGTAACTCACGAGGGCAAGAGACGTGTCTTGGCGAGAGTGATGTAACTCACGAGGGCAAGAATGACGAGGCAGAGTGTCTTGACAAAGTGATGTAACTCACGAGGCAAGATACGTGTCTTGGCGAGAGTGATGTAACTCACGAGGGCAAGAGACGTGTTTTCGGTGATGTAACTCACGAGGAAAAGAGACTGTCTGGCAGGTGATGTAACTCACGAGGGCAAGACGTACAGGCGAGATGTTTTTGCAGTGATATCACGAGGCAAGACGTCTTGAATGATGTAACTCACGAGGGCAAGAGACGTGTCTTGGCGAGAGTGATGTAACTCACGAGGGCAAGAGACGTTCTCGAGATGCTCACGAGGCAAGAGACGTGTACCGAGGGCGAGAGATGTGTCTTGG
Source organism: Cherax destructor (assembly GCA_009830355.1). Lineage (NCBI taxonomy): Eukaryota > Metazoa > Arthropoda > Malacostraca > Decapoda > Parastacidae > Cherax > Cherax destructor. The sequence continues at coordinate 12,423 of WNWK01017661.1, forward strand.
CGAGAGTGATGTAACTCACGAGGGCAAGAGACGTGTCTTGACGAGAGTGATGTAACTCACGAGGGCAAGAGACGTGTCTTGACGAGAGTGATGTAACTCACGAGGGCAAGAGACGTGTCTTGGCGAGAGTGATGTAACTCACGAGGGCAAGAGACGTGTCGGGCGAGGTAGAGTGATGTAACTCACGAGGGCAAGAGACGTGTCTTGGCGAGAGTGATGTAACTCACGAGGGCAAGAGACGTGTCTTGGCGAGAGTGATGTAACTCACGAGGGCAAGAGACGTGTCTTGGCGAGAGTGATGTAACTCACGAGGGCAAGAGACGTGTCTTGGCGAGAGTGATGTAACTCACGAGGGCAAGAGACGTGTCTGAGGCGAGAGTGTTGCGAGTGATAACTCACGAGGGCAAGAGACGTGTCTTGGCAATGACATAAGTCTGCACAGCAAAATGTCATTCATTGATTGAATAAAATAAAATGGCAATAAATATCTTATAGTGATGTAACTCAACCAGTGATAGACCAACCAGTGACGTGAACTGACAGTGATATAATCATGTTCTTGACGCCTCTGGTGAGGTGATGCCTCAAAGGACCGTAATGGGACGTGACCTCTCGTTACCCATATCAGCCTCACTTAGTGTCACTTTAACTTATCTCTTCCCATCTCTGTCTCTCTCTCTGTCTCTCTCTTCTCTTCTTCTCTTCATACCACGGCATGAAATGTCTCTCAGGTTACTAGTGAATGCTTCCTGCTGCAAGTCTTTCCTTGTTTTCCATGAAAAACTTGTTGCACTGAGCACGGGAAACTGATCATTTTCCTATTTTCTTAGAGGGAACATTAAATGGAGGTTTTGTTGTTGGCGAGAGCGAGTATACCAACTGAAGCAGTGGCAACATCAGAGACGTGGATGTTACTGTTGGTAGGCGTTCCTGTGGTGAATGTAGATACATTATGCAGAGTAACACCAGAATTGTTTGGTTATTTCTGGAAGTTGGTGGATTGTGTAGAATGGTTTGAACTCTGTATCTTCTCTCTTGGATAAAAACAGAGGGAAAAGTGAAGGCGAGAAAATATCTGTGAATGTACGTGCTTTCTTCAAAGAACTCAGAACTACAGATCAGTTGAGACATCAGAAAGAATCCTGCTACCACGTGGCGTCTGCTGGGAATATCCTAGTGCGAAAAGTTTTATATGTGGTCTTTTTATGTAGGCTACCTGTTAATGCTGAAGGATTATTTATCCTCAGGTGTTGAACAAAGGAGAGTGCCGATGAAATGAAGCTTACCTTTGGCATCGAATTCTAGTGTAAACATAATGGTTGATTTTTATACAGAACTCTTGAATGTTAAGACGTCTGGGGAAAAGGAATAAGGTATTAGGTGTTTTTTTCCGAACTGTTGCACATGTGTCTTAATTATCAAGTTTTCAGTATTGTATACCATTATTATAATCGCAGACATGAGCCAGATGACAGTGATCTGGAGAATGGAAAACAACTCCCATACTCCAAGTTTTCCTTAAGGTTAACAAGGTGTTAAAATCGCACTGTCAGGATTGCATCTCCTCTCCTGACAGGGACGTGGTCGGTCTGGCCAGTGTAACAAGAAGTAAAGATACTCCTTCATGTCAGTGAATTAGTCAGTTCAGAATGTTCCTCTTAATATGAATAAGGGAAAAGTAGTGAGCACTGTACTTATATTCTCATATATAAAGGTATAAATCAAGGTATATCTGACTAAAACATAAAAAAAAGGAATTTCCATAACCAAGACAACTGTATTAGATTTTTACTTAGGAAACTCAACAAGAGAACTGCACACACTTGAAGAAAGAGTAAACACAGTATAGGTTTAACCAGGCCAAGAATTCAAGTATCAAAAGAAAAAAAATATTGTGTGGAAAACGCACAGAGGCCAGTATGTCAGCAAGTGCATAGGCTTCCTGCGCATGAACTGGCTTATTACACAGGGCTCCTCAGGGACTAGCTTATTACACAGGGCTCCTCAGGGACTAGCTTGCAGAAACAAAGCTAGTGTGTCGGGGGCCATATTTCTTAACTAGTTACCAAACATTCTCCAAAGATGGTTTGGTGACGGAATTATCAAAGGATCTTTGGTTGGGTAACTCCGGAAAAGCGATCATGACCAGTGTGAATTAATAATCAACACACCTCCCACAAATGAACTGGCTGTGAAACAAGTGTTGAGTTGGCCGTAAGTCAGCCATAAACAAAGTACCAGTCATCTAGAGACCCTGGTGTGTGACACCCTCAAACAACTCCACAAGTTCTTTAACAGACAATTATATGGTACAGCTCTTGGTTTTCTAGCCATTTCCATACATTACACTGCATTAAATACATAAAACACTAGAGAAAAAAGTTAAGCTTCTTCGGTTTATGTCACAAATATAAATATATATATAATATATATAATCAATAACAACACTGCTGACTAGTCAAGGATTCGAACCCATGCTGCTTTGGCCCGCCTCATGGTGAGCGAAAACCCATGACACTCTAACCCACAGGACCATGCAATCCTTCAGGAACCAAGCACCCAGCCAAGCTAAGTGTGTTTCCCATGGTCCAGGACATACGGTGGTGTGGGTGCCTCTGAGCTAATTTCATTCTCCTCCCCGTTTGGTGTACTATCCTCAACGAGCAGTATTTTAACGTATTCTGACTGCATGTGTCCTGCTGGTTGAGGCATAACATGGGTTTAGCATATGAGGTGGGCCCAAACAGCATGGGTTCGAATCATTGGCTAGTCGCAGTGTTTTTATTGGATCAATACTACTTGTTCGTGGCAAATAATATTTATATATGTATATTATATATATATATATACATATATATATATATATATATATATATACAGTATTACTAAAAGTACTGTCCACAGCGCTGAAGAGGGGATGTTGAGGTGGTTCGATCATTTAGAGAGGCTGCAACAAAAGAGGATGATTGGAGGGTGAATAAATCTGTATTAGAGGACAGGCGGGGGTTTGGATCTTCCTGGAATGTTTGAAGGTAGAGTGTAAATGAGATTTTGTAAGCGAGGGTTCTGAGCGTGTTAGATACGAGTGAGTGGAGGAAAGTGTTTTTTATGACCTGACCTGCTGTTGGAGTGTGACCAAGGTAAAATTTATGAAATGATTTAGGGAAATCGGTTAGCCGGACTTGAGCCCTGGAAGTGGAAAGTGCAGTGCCTGCACTCTGGTAAGGGCGGAAATATTTGCAGTTTTGAACTGAAGTACAGGTGCGCCTGTGTCAAGGCAGTGATGGAGTGAATGATGGTGAAAGTGTTTGCTCCTTTTGACGTCACACTGCCTCAGTCGGAGACGGATGGCGCTTTAAAAAAAAATTAAATTACCAATGATAAATAAATTGGTTTCCAAGTAATAACTATAGATTGCCTCTTCTGGTGGGCATCAGACACATACATTGGTGTATCTTAATTGGTAATATTTCTAATAAATTTAAGATAAGTTTGCGCAAATTTACAAATTTTATAGATTTTTTTTTCAAGAAAGTGGATTTTCTTAAATAACACTAAATCAGTTGACATTTGTTAAATAATTGTAGACAATTTTTAATAGAAAAGAAATGTATAAAAAAAATATTAAAAACTCAAATTTTAATTAACAACGTTTTCAATTTTCACGAATCTAATGAACTCATTAAAACTATGTATCAAAGTTGCATACATTGTTAGATTTTGAGTTCTCGTTTATAACTTCAGAATGCCTCATCCGACTGTCTTCAAATTTTTAACCTGTGATTCTCTTTAATTTGCACATTACTAACTCACATAGCAAAATACATGTTATTGATATCTGTGATCACCTCTAATTTGACAGTTCTAAAGGCCTTAAAATTCTAATACAATTATTAGCTCCAGAAGTTCTTAATAGCATAAGTTTGACCAAAGATACTCCAATATAGAAACTATATTTGCCAATATATCACCTTTATCATAATATATAAACTAATTGCTAACTTTTATACTAATTGTTAAATTCTCAATGCTTAAATTCCAGTACCTAAATATTTATGTAACCTAACCTCAACTTAGAATCTGTATATTCATTGTATAGCTATTGAGTAAGACCTATCATAAGATCAGTTTGAAAAGCCTAGGCATACCTATAAAGGTATTATTTTACCATCTTGTTCATCAACTTTGTGGTTTGTAACTGTAAGTACCCACCTTTAATAAATTAAATAAAGAATTTGAATTTGAATTTGAAATTTGAACTTTACTAGATAAATGTTCACAGAGAATTGACACGTTCAGTAGCAATCTCCTCAGTTTTACATAGTCCATTCCCGAAATTGATTTCCATGAGTTTATTTTAGAAAACCTCTGCTGGTCGACCTCAAAATTTTGACACTTGTGTATCCTGTCTAGCAGATGGTGTTGTTCTTGTTAATTTTAGATTCTAAATGATATATTAATATTTAGAATTGCGTGGAAGGAGGGAGGTTCACCTTAATGAAGCTAAGGGGCTTTTGATCCAAGGAATTTGAATTATTCTTCCCTTGCTTGAATTGAATTAGAATTCCGCCCTTCCACAAAAATAATAATATAATTTATGTGAACTGCATTAATATTTAATGACTGATCGTGAAATGGATGAAAAATTCTTGTGCATATATATATATATATATATATATATATATATATATATATATATATATATATATATATATATATATATATATATATATATATATATATATATATAAAATATATATATATATATATATATATATATATATATATATATATATATATATATATATATATATATATATATATATATATATATATATATATATATATATATATATATATATAGATGTAAGTTTTGTTAGATTGTGTCCAAGAGCTGGAGAACGTATCTTCTAGTCAGTTTTAATCATTTAGTGCTCATGGGTTTTCCTCAAAGGAATCTTTCAATTAATATCTGGTAGTGTAAGTTGAGAATTTTTCTTCTGATCAAAATTAAGTCAGTGTTCAACTACACTGAATTATCCTACGTTAAATTGGTGTAATTTATCTTTATTTACCAATAACTTATGTGTGTCATCAAGACTATTGTAGAAGATTTGTATTTTAAGTACCCAAGCTTCAATAAACCTTAAATACACCGTTTTCTTCCTCACTTATATACTTATTTAAAAATGAGTCAGTCTTACTGAGAATACAATTTGGATTGATTTTCACCTGTACAGGTCCCTTCAAATATGAAGAATTTGTCTAAATTTAAACACTGTTTTTCATGGGATATTTTCTGAGTGTGTCATCCCATAATAATTTTACAATGTAAGTTCTGAGCTGTTTCAAGCTAATGTGCTGTTGTGTTTTAGGGTATTGATCTCTGAGATGACGGTGTATGCCTTTTCAGTTTAGCTTCAAAACTGGTGAATATTTGGGCTTTAAACCATACCACGGGTGGGGATCGAACCCGCGGTCAGAGAGTCTCAAAACTCCACCCGTGGTCATGGTTTGTTTGCAATTGTGTCATTACGATTTCGTGAGTCATATTTGGGCTTTAAATTAGATATGCGCCATATAAGTCCTTATCAGCTATTTTAATCCAATAAATTTGGATATTAATTTTCCATATATGTGACTACCTCTTCTGATTTGCTTAATTTTTTATAACACATACTTTAATGCATTGGATAATTATTCGGCACTGTACGTATAGTATTGGAGCGGCGGGTATTGAGGTACAAGGGGCTGGGAAATGCTATACACCCACATGTTTCTCTGATGTCACGCAGCGACTAATATACAATTAGTTCCTCGTTATTTTTACACTGCTTAACTTCCCCATTTATTATTTCCTTCTTTACTCTCTTTTTCTCGCTCTTCCCCTTGTTGTAACCCCACTACCACCTCCTCTATTCTACATTCTCCTACCCCTCCACTTCCTCCTGTTCCTGTTGTCAACTGTCACTTCTATTTCTTGCTGCTATTCCTTCATTCTCAGTGTGTTGTTTGAAACTTCCAATTTCCAATTTCTCCGCTTCCATTTCCGACCTATCCTCTCCTCCTCCTTTGTCCCCTACCTCCAAGGAACCACCACCCTCCTCCTTCTCCCTCTCTCCCCACCACCACCACCACCACCACCACCACCACCACCACCACCACCATGTGTGGTAACGACTCAACATCTGGTGTTCCAATATTAGGTAATTACGTCGACTCAACACCGCCCACTCGACCCCGACAATCACCTCTCCACACTCTCCTCTTTCCTCTCCCCTATTCCCTTTCTAACTCTCCTCTTTCTCTTTTATCCCTTCTGTTGCCTATTCCTATCACTTGTTCTACTCCCTTTTCTAGTTGATCTTCCTCGATGTGTGAGGGAGAATCTAAGTGTTCTCCCCCCCCCCTCACCAACACTATATAGCCACTGAAATGTTGAAACTCCCTAAGGAAGGATTTGTAAATGATACATAAGACAGTAGAGAGAGAGAGAGAGAGAGAGAGAGAGAGAGAGAGAGAGAGAGAGAGAGAGAGAGAGAGAGAGAGAGAGAGAGAAACGTATAGATAGAATATTGGATACATAGAAGTATACATGGAAAATTAAAGTTAAAACAAGTGACTAAATTAAGTGTGGGAAAAAAGAGCCTAATATACAGTCGATCAGAGAGCAGCTGTAGCCTCTTGGGCGAGCAGCGAGCAGCTGTAGCCTCTTGGGCGAGCAGCGAGAGCTGTAGCCTCTTGGGCGAGCAGCGAGAGCTGTAGCCTCTTGGGCGAGCAGTGAGAGCTGTAGCCTCTTGGGCGAGCAGCGAGAGCTGTAGCTCTTGGGCGAGCCGCGAGCAGCTGTAGCCTCTTAGGCGAGCCGCGAGCAGCTGTAGACTCTTGGGCGAGCAGCGAGCAGCTGTATCCTCTTGGGCGAGCAGCGAGCAGCTGTAGCCTCTTGGGCGAGCAGCGAGCAGCTGTAGACTCTTGGGCGAGCAGCGAGCAGCTGTATCCTCTTGGGCGAGCAGCGAGCAGCTGTAGCCTCTTGGGCGAGCAGCGAGCAGCTGTAGACTCTTGGGCGAGCAGCGAGCAGCTGTATCCTCTTGGGCGAGCAGCGAGCAGCTGTAGCCTCTTGGGCGAGCCGCGAGCCGCTGTAGCCTCTTGGGCGAGCAGCGAGCAGCTGTATCCTCTTGGGCGAGCAGCTGTAGCCTCTTGGGCGAGCGGCGAGCAGCTGTAGCCTCTTGGACGAGCAGCGAGCAGCTGTAGCTTCTTGGGCGAGCAGCGAGTAGCTGTAGCCTCATGGGCGAGCAGCGAGCAGCTGTAGCCTCTTGGGCGAGCAGCTGTAGCCTCTTGGGCGAGCAGCGAGCAGCTGTAGCCTCATGGGCGAGCAGCGAGCCGCTGTAGCCTCTTGGGCGAGCAGCTGTAGCCTCTGGGCGAGCAGCTGTAGCCTCTTGGGCGAGCAGCTGTAGCCTCTGGGCGAGCAGCGAGCAGCTGTAGCCTCATGGGCGAGCAGCGAGCAGCTGTAGCCTCTTGGGCGAGCAGCTGTAGCCTCTTGAGGAGCAGCGAGCAGCTGTAGCCTCATGGGCGAGCAGCGAGCCGCTGTAGCCTCTTGGGCGAGCAGCTGTAGCCTCTTGGGCGAGCAGCTGTAGCCTCTTGGGCGAGCAGCTGTAGCCTCTTGGGCGAGCAGCGAGCAGCTGTAGCCTCATGGGCGAGCAGCGAGCAGCTGTAGCCTTTTGGGCGAGCAGCTGTAGCCTCTTGGGCGAGCAGCGAGCAGCTGTAGCCTCATGGGCGAGCAGCGAGCCGCTGTAGCCTCTTGGGCGAGCAGCTGTAGCCTCTGGGCGAGCAGCTGTAGCCTCTGGGCGAGCAGCTGTAGCCTCTTGGGCGAGCAGCGAGCAGCTGTAGCCTCATGGGCGAGCAGCGAGCAGCTGTAGCCTCTGGGCGAGCAGCTGTAGCCTCTTGGGCGAGCAGCGAGCAGCTGTAGCCTCATGGGCGAGCAGCGAGCCGCTGTAGCCTCTTGGGCGAGCAGCTGTAGCCTCTTGGGCGAGCAGCTGTAGCCTCTTGGGCGAGCAGCTGTAGCCTCTTGGGCGAGCAGCGAGCAGCTGTAGCCTCATGGGCGAGCAGCGAGCAGCTGTAGCCTCTTGGGCGAGCAGCTGTAGCCTCTTGGGCGAGCAGCGAGCAGCTGTAGCCTCATGGGCGAGCAGCGAGCCGCTGTAGCCTCTTGGGCGAGCAGCTGTAGCCTCTTGGGCGAGCAGCTGTAGCCTCTTGGGCGAGCAGCTGTAGCCTCTTGGGCGAGCAGCGAGCAGCTGTAGCCTCATGGGCGAGCAGCGAGCAGCTGTAGCCTCTTGGGCGAGCAGCTGTAGCCTCTTGGGCGAGCAGCGAGCAGCTGTAGCCTCATGGGCGAGCAGCGAGCCGCTGTAGCCTCTTGGGCGAGCAGCTGTAGCCTCTTGGGCGAGCAGCTGTAGCCTCATGGGCGAGCAGCTGTAGCCTCTTGGGCGAGCAGCGAGCAGCTGTAGCCTCATGGGCGAGCAGCGAGCACTACACTTGGCTTCTCTCTCGTATATTTTCAACGATGCAATGTGAAATTGATTTCATTAGTTGATTCCAGTGATACTCAATCGTATGATATTTCTGGAGTGTATTATGACCGGATGAATGGTAGTTCTTCATTATACATTTACCTAAGTAACTTACAGTTGTATGAAGGCCACACAAATTAATACATATGAGATGTAGATGTTATTTATATGGAATTGCTATATATAATTGTTATGCAATTAATAAATTTAATATGATAAGAATGATCCTGGAAATGTATGAGTTACACGTTAAATATATAGCAAAAAATGTGTATAAATATCATAATATAAATCAGCTATTTACATCAAGATTCAAATAACCCACCTCATAAAATTCACCCCCCCCCACCTAAAAAAATGCAGACATATATAGTGGAAGATAAAAAAAATGGTAAAATTAGTTTTTTTTCTCACGTATATAATAAGTGAAATAATAATTACATTATAAATTTTTGGAGACGAGTTAATGTAATTGTTGCATTAAAATTATTAAATAAAAAGCAGCAATAAGAACATATCTAAATAAAAATGGTGTAAAATATGTAAATACTTTTCCATTAATAGAAGTTCTTGTCTTCATTGATATTTACAAGTCCAGGAAGGAAAAAGAATTTGATAAAATAATACAAAAGAATTTTTCAATGGTTTGCAGTTCACAATAATCTCCTGAATAACATTAAAAAATAACAGAATTTCAAATTTAGGAAAATAACCAAACTAACAGAAAAGTTAATTGATCGACAACGATATTACACGACAAACTAAATGTCAATATTTTTCATTTTATGCCATGATGAGTAAGTTTGATCTTATTTAGGCGAGGGTGATGCGTCCTTGGTCAGTGTTGATGCGTCCTTGGTCAGTGTTGATGCGTCCTTGGTCAGTGTTGATGCGTCCTTGGTCAGTGTTGATGCGTCCTTGGTCAGTGTTGCATTACATTTGTCCACCAATGTTATAGTGAATACGCAAAGTCAGTTATAGTATTGTTTAGTCTGATGCACTTCATGACATGACACTTCATGACATAACACTTCATGACATGACACTTCATGACATAACACTTCATGACATAGCACTTCATGACATAACACTTCATGACATAACACTTCATGACATAGCACTTCATGACATAACACTTCATGACATAACACTTCGTGACATAACACTTCATGACATAGCACTTCATGACATAACACTTCATGACATAACACTTCGTGACATAACACTTCATGATATAACACTTCATGACATAACACTTCATGACATAACACTTCATGACATAGCACTTCATGACATAACACTTCATGACATAACACTTCATGACATAACACTTCATGACATAGCACTTCATGACATATCACTTCATGACATAGCACTTCATGACATAGCACTTCATGACATAGCACTTCATGACATAACACTTCATGTCATAACACTTCATGACATAACACTTCATGTCATAACACTTCATGACATAGCACATCATGACAAAACACTTCATGACATAACACTTCATGACATAACACTTCATGACATAGCACATTATGACATAACACTTCATGACATAACACTTCATGACATAACACTTCATGACATAACACTTCATGACATAGCACTTCATGACATAGCACTTCATGACATAGCACTTCATGACATAGCACTTCATGACATACCACTTCATGACATAACACTTCATGTCATAACACTTCATGACATAACACTTCATGTCATAACACTTCATGACATAGCACATCATGACATAACACTTCATGACATAACACTTCATGACATAACACTTCATGACATAACACTTCATGACTTAAACTCATTAGGAAAATTAGCAAATGCAGTTGTGACAAATCTTTTAGTACAGTGACAAGTTGCAGAATGAGACACTGGCGCAACGCTTGGGAAACTTTATTTAGGAAACGTTTTGCCACAGAGTGACTTCATCAGTCCAATACAAAGAAAAACGTTGGAAAAAGAGGAGTTTCAGGTAATCAGTCCCTCAGCCTGGAATCGATGTGTTCAGTCCATCAATCTAGAAGACTGATGGATTGAACACATCTATTAAACGCCAAAACTGAGTCAAAGTCTAAAGGCTTATAAGAAAAAACGTAACTGTGGAGGGACGCTAATGGAGAATGACAATGTAAGATCTGCCATTCTTCATTAATAAAAGATTCAAACAAGTCTTTTCAGAAAAAGTGGAATACTCCAGGACGTCACAGAGGAGATCAACCGGTGCTGGAGACTATATTAACACAGCAAAAGAAGTGATGAGACTACTATATGAACCGACAGTAAACAAAGCAATGGCACAGGATAACATATCTCCATTGATGTTGTGAGGAGCAAAACTGTCAAATGAGCCAATAACTGAGATATTCAACTAACGTCTACAATCACGCAGCTGCCAAACAGACAGAACAGGCAGCATGAGGACGTAAATTACAGGCTAATATTTTTAACATGCATACTGTCATATGTTGTGGAGAAAATAGTAAGGAAAAGTGTAGGGGGACTCTTCGAGAGAAAAAGGGTCTTTATTTAATACCAGAATGAATTTAAGATGGAAAATCTTTGTTGGAATTCTGCGACAGTCACAAAACTTAAACAAGAAAAACAGAGATGAATGAACTGCATTTTCCTGTATTACAGAAAAACATTTAATACAGTACCTCACCAGAGGTTAGTTCCGAAACCAGGAAAAAGGGTAGGGTTAAAATGAAGAATTTTTCAGTTACTTAAAGGATAAATAAATAACAGAAGGCAGAGAGTAACAGAAAGGAATTAGACATTACAATAGGAGAAAGTAACTAAACGTTTTATGCAAGGATAAGTATTGGTGTTCCTCATTTTATTGAATGATCTAACAGATACGATTGAGAACTCTCTGTCGCTGTCTTCTGGCGGTGCAAATCTAAAGAGAGAGAAAAGAACAGGCGTGGACAGTGATAAACCCCAGGGGCCCACAACAGACCAGAGATGCGGTCAGAATAGACGCTTATCGAAGTTATTTCATACAAACGCAAGATCATGCATGAGTTTAGGAGGAGAAGACAGACCAACCACTAGTACCGTATATTAAGAAACTGAAATTACCAGAGTGAAATGGTTTTGGGGTAAATTCAACACTAAACATATCGTCAGGATTTCACATAAACCGTTTACAGGCAGCGGAATATACGATATTTGCAAACCTATGAACAGCATTGAGGAAGCTGAACAAAATATCCCTCTTAAATACTGTATATGTTAGGCCAATCATTGAATACAAGGCATCAGTACGGAGTTCACTCCCGATCAAGGACGAAGAGAAGCTCAAAAAACGTCCGGGAAATTAATAGCATAGAGGGGAATGCACTATGAAGAGAGAATGATGGAAATGAACCTGAAGACCTTGTCGGAGAGAGGGACGAGGGAGGACATAATTACTACATAAAAATTAAAAGAGAAATTGATAGGTCAAACAGAGACACACAAATTGAATAAAGAGAGTCTGGATCAATAAGACACAGAAGGAAGCTGAAGATTCAAATGAACCACAGGGATGTATGGAATTATTCCCTTAATCTCTGAGTGGTTGAGAAGTGCAATGACCTGGCGAGAAAATTGGGAAGGAAACCTCAACACCAAATTTCAGAATTAGATATGAAATGGCTGATGATGCCAGAAATTTAATGGTCAACGCGGTTTAGGACGCCGCAACAAGAGCTGAGTCTCAACCCTCAGAAAAAAAATTGGAGAATACAGCTCATATATGACACACACACACTTACGCACACATAAATACACACACACACACACACACACATACACACACACATATGCACACACACACACACACACACACACACACACACACACGTAGGGGCAAAGTGCAAGGAGGCAGAGGAACGGTTTATACCCAGAGGAAAAAGATTAAATTTTAAGGCCAGAAAGAGCCCCTGATTTACCCAAAGGTGCAGGGAGGCAAAGACTCAGAGTGTCAGAGAATGGAAAAGGTACAGAAGGCAAAGAACCCAAGTAAACAAAGAGATTAGTAGAAAAGCTAGAAACGAGTATGCACAGGTACGGAGGGAGGCCCAGAAACAGTACGAAAACGACATAGCATCGAAAGTTAAGTCCGACCCGAAACTGATGTACAGTCACATCAGAAGGAAGACAACAGTCAAGGACCAGGTGATAAGGCTGAGGAGAGAAGATGGGGAACTCACAAGTAACGATCAAGAGGTATGTGAGGAGCTCAACTTGAGGTTTATGGAAGTATTCACAGTGGAGGACGGAAGGCAGCTGGGTAGACAGGATGGGGTGCATCACCAACAAGGGATGTATCAAGTGCTAGAGGGCATACACACAACAGAGGAGGAGGTGAAGCAGTTACTCAGTGATCTTGATACCTCAAAGGCGATGGGTCCGGACAATATCTCCCCGTGGGTTCTTCGGGAAGGAGCTGAGGTACTGAGTGTGCCACTTACCATAATATTCAACACATCCCTTGAAAGTGGGCAGCTACCTGAGGTATGGAAAAAAGCCAACGTAGTCCACATCTTTAAAAAAGGAGACAGAAAAGAGGCACTAAACTACAGACCGGTGTCACTTACGTGTATAGTGTGCAAAGTTCTAGAGAAAATCATCAGGAAAAGAATGGTGGAGCATCTGGAACTGAACAGGATAATAAACACCAGACAGCACGGATTCAGGGAAGGCAAATCCTGTGTAACAAACCTCCTGGAGTTCTATGATAAAGTAACATAGGTAAGGCAAGAGAGAGAGAAGGGTGGGTTGATTGCATTTTCCTGGACTGCAGGAAGGCCTTCGACACAGTTCCTTACATGAGATTAGTAAAGAAGTTGGAAGAACTAGCATGTATAACAGGAAGGGCACTAGAATGGATCAGGGAATACCTCACAGAGAGGCAACAACGGGCCATGGAGCGTGATGAGGTATCACAGTGGGCGCCTGTGACGAGCGGTGTACCGCAGGGGTCAGTCCTAGGACCAGTGTTATTCTTGGTATATGTAAATGACATGACGGACGGGATAGACTCAGAAGTGTCTCTGTTCGCAAATGATGTGAAATTAATGAGGAGAATCACATCGGAAGAGGACCAAGCAGGACTTCAAACAGATCTGGACAAGCTTGACATCTGGCCTAGCAACTGGCTTCTCGAATTCAATCGCACCAAATGCAAAGTCATGAAGATCGAAGAAGGGCAAAGAAGACCGCTGACAGAGTACAGGCTAGGCGGACAAAGGCTACAAACCTCGTCAAAGGAGAAAGACTTTGGAGTGAGTATAACGCCAAGCACGTCTCTGGAGGCACACATCAACCAGATAACTGCGGCAGTGACTGGCAAACCTAAGACTAGCGTTCCGTTACCTTAACAAGGAATCGTTCAAGACACTGTACACCGTGCACGTCAGGCCCATACTAGAATATGCAGCACCAGTCTGGAATCCACGCCTGGTCAAGCACGTAAAGAAACTAGAGAAAGTGCAAAAGTTTGCGACAAGACTAGTTCCACAACTCTGGGGACTGTCCTATGAAGAAAGGTTGAGGGAAATAGGACTAACAACACTGGAGGAAAGAAGGGTCAGAGGAGACATGATAACGACATACAAAATACTGCGGGGAATCGACAAGGTAGACAGTGACAGGATGTTCCAGAGAGGGAACACAGAAACAAGGGGACACAACTGGAAGCTGAAGACTCAGATGAGTCAAAGGGACGTTAGGAAGCATTTCTTCAGCCACAGAGTAGTCAGGAAGTGGAATAGTCTAGAGAAAGATATAGTGGAGGCAGGAACCATACATAGTTTTAAGACAAGGTATGATAAAGCTCATGGACCAGGGAGAGCAGAGACCCAGTAGCGGACAGCGAAGAGGCGGGGCCAGGAGCTGAGTCTCGACCCCTGCAACCACAATTAGGTGAGTACACAGAAACGTGGAGGGCTAAGATGATGGAGGTGGTGCTAGAAAACCTCATGTACCAACACGTAAGGGATGCTACCAGAGAGAGAGGGGAGGATGAACCAGCAAGACGGGACCTAGTATTCTCGTTGAGTAGTGCAGATATTGAGGACATGACAAAAGAAAGGCCCCTCGGGGCCAGTGACCATGTGGTTCTGAGCTTTGAATACACAGAGTTACAAGTGGAAGAACAGGCCGAATCAAACCAAACTACAAGAGGGAGGACTACACAGGCATGAAGAACTTTATGTATGAGGTCCAGTGGGACAGAGAAATGTCAGGGAAATCAGTGAATGAGATGATGGAATATGTGACAACAATTTGCAAGGCAGCAGAGGAGAGGTTTGTACCTAAGGACAACAGACATAACGAGAAGGCCAGGACAAGCCTTAGGTTCACCCGGAAGTGTAGAGAGGCCAAAACTAAATGCAATAAAGAATGGAAGAAGTATAAGAGGCAAATGACCTAGGAGAATGAAGAGAGTAGTCGAAGAGCCAGAAATTAATTTGCAGAGATAAGGAGGGAGGCCCAACGACAATACGAGAATGACATAGCAGCGAAAGCCAAGTCTGACCCAAAGCTGTTGTTCACCACATCAGGAGCAAACCAACAGTAAAGGACAATAAGGCTGAAGAAGAATGGAGGGGATCTCATACAAAATGACTGAGAAGTATGTGAGGAGCTCAACATGAGATTTAAAGAAGTATTCACAGTGGAGACAGAAAGGACTCCAGATACACAGAGAGGTTGGGGAACTCCAAGTGCTGGACACAATACACTCAACCGAGGAGGAGATGAGGAGGTTGCTAAGCGAACTAGATATCTCAAAGGAGATTGGGCCAGATAACATCTCTCCGTGGGTCCTGAGAGAGGGAGCAGAGGCGTTCTGTGTATCACTAGCAACAATCTTCAACGCATCTATCGAAACAGGACCACTGCCTGAGGCATGGAAGACAGCAAATGTAGTCCCAATTTTTAAAAGGAAACAGACACGAAGCATTAAACAACAGACCAGAGTCACTGACCAGTATAGTATGCAAAGTCATGGAGAAGATTATCAGGAGAAGAGTGGTGGAACACCTAGAAAGGAATGAGCTTATCAACGACAGCCAGCACGGTTTCAGGGACGGGAAATCCTGTGTCACAAACATACTGGAGTTCTATGACAGGGTGACAACAGTAAGACAAGAGAGAGAGAAAAGTGGGTAGACTACATTTTCTTGGACTGTAAGAAGGCGTTTGACACAGTTCCACACATGAGATTAGTTCAAAAGATGCAGGACCAGGCATGGATAACAGGGAAGGCACTGCAATGAATCAGGGAATATCTGTCAGGAATACAACAGCGAGTCATGGTACGTAGCTAGGTGTCAGAGTGGGCGCCTCTGGCTTGCGGGGTTCCACAGGGGTCAGTCCTAGGAGCGGTGCTGTTTCTGGTATTTGTGAAAGACATGATAGAAGGCATAGACTCCGAAGTGTTTGCAGAGGATGTGAAGTTGATAAGAATCCAATCGAATGAGGACCAGGCAGAACTACAAAGGGGTCTGGACAAACTACAAGCCTGGTCCAGCAATTGGCTCCTGGAGTTCAACCCCATCAAGTGCAAAGTCATGAAGATTCGGGAAGATCAAAGAAGACCGCAGACGGAGTACAGTCTAGGGGCCCAGAGACTATAAACCTCACTCAAGGAAAAGGATCTTGGGGTGAGTATAACACCGGGCACATCTCCTGAGGCGCACATCAACCAAATAACTGCTGCAGCATACAGGCGCCTGACAAACCTAAGAACAGCATTCTGACATCTGAATAAGGAATCATTCAGGACCCTGTACACCGTGGACGTCAGGCCCATATTGGATTATGCAGCACCAGTATGGAACCCTCTCCTAGTCAAACACGTCAAAAAATTAGAGAATGTGCAAAGGTTTGCAACAAGACTAGTCCCGGAATTGAGGGGTTTGTCCTATGACTAGAGGTTAAGGCAAGAGGAGGGATGGGGGACATGATAACAACATATAAAATATAGAGAGGAATTGAAAAGGTTTACTTAGACAGAATGTTTCAGAGATATGACACAGGAACAAGGGGTCATAACAGGAAATTTAAAATTTAAATGAGCAATAGGGATGTTAAGAAATACTTCCTCAGTCATTGAGTTGTCAGGAAATGGAATAGTCTGGAGAGTGATGTAGTGGAGGCAGGATCCATACATAGCTTTAGGAAGATGTATGATAAAACTCATGAAGCATGGAGAAACTGGATCTAGTAGCGACTAGTGAAATGGAGGGGCCAGGAGCTATGAATCGACCCATATAACCATAATTAGATCAGTACAGTTAGGTGAGTACATACTCACACACATACATACTCACACACATACATACTCACACACATACACACACAATGAATAGTTTATATTATATATCAACAAGAAACGAAAGTGGATATACGCCAGAACACCTCATCAACTTGGACAATCTACAGGATACTACAGGATACTACAGGATACTACAGGCTGCTACAGGCTGCATCACAAGTACATCTCACCTATGCGTGGTTTTCGGGGAGTCGGGTGTAAGTTCCAACTACCTAACCGCTAAGCTGTTTGTGAACGGTCAACTCTCATAGTAAGATAAGGAATAGGATACCAAGTACTTGGTAACGAATAGCAATTGGTAATTTCTAGTAAAAATAGGCTAAATAAATATATGAGTGGGTGAGGGTGGGTGTGAGTTAGTCCTTCCTTAAGTGAATGTAACCTGACCTGGCTGGGTCGGGGCATTGGCTTAAGCCAGTGGGAGACTTGGACTTGCCTCGCATGGGCCAGTAGGCCTGCTGCAGTGTTCCTTCTTTCTTATGTTCTTATGTTCTTACATTAATTAACTGGTAGATAAGTCGTAAGTCAGGTCAGGCCAGGTAGAGGAGCACTGTAGGCGACCTCGCAGACCCCACTTACACACGCATACACCATAACACAATTTCAATACTACTTTTCACACACTTAATAAGCCCACACACATATAGTTCCACACACACACACACACACACACACACACACACTGGGCAACTACCTGAGGTTTGGAAGATGGCAAATGTAGTCCCAATTTTTAAGAAAAGAGACAGACACGAGGCATTAAACTACAGACCTGTGTCACTGACGTGTATAGTATGCAAAGTCATGGAGAAGATCATCAGGAGGAAAGTGGTGGAGCACCTAGAAAGACACAAGCTTATAAACGACAACCAGCACGGTTTCAGGGAAGGAAAATCCTGTGTCACAAACCTACTGGAGTTTTATGACAAGGTAACAGAAGTAAGACACGAGAGAGAGAGGGGTTGCAAGAAGGCGTTCGACACAGTTCCTCACAAGAGGTTAATGCAAAAGCTAGAGGATCAGGCACACGTAACAGGAAAGGCACTGCAATGGATCAGAGAATATCTGACAGGAAGGCAACAACGAGTCATTGTACGTGACGAGGTGTCAGAGTGGGCACCTGTGACGAGTGGGGTTCCACAAGGGTCAGTCCTAGGACCTGTACTGTTTTTGGTATATGAGAATGACATAACGGAAGGGATAGACTCAGAAGTGTCCCTGTTTGCAGATGATGTGAAGTAAATGAAAAGAATTAAATCAGTCGAGGATCAGGCAGGAATACAAAGAGACCTGGACAGGCTACAAGCCTGGTCCAGTAACTGGCTCCTTGAATTTAACCCTGCCAAATGTAAAGTCATGAAGATCGGGGAAGGGCAAAGAAGACCGCAGACAGAGTATAGTCTAGGTGGCCAAAGACTGCAAACCTCACTCAACGAAAAAGATCTTGGGGTGAGTATAATACCGAGCACATCTCCTGAGGCACACATCAATCAGATAACTGCTGCAGCATACGGGCGGCTGGCAAACCTAAGAATAGCGTTCCAATACCTCACTAAGGAATCATTCAAGACTCTGTACACAATATACGTCAGGCCCATACTGGAGTATGCAGCACCAGTTTGGAACCCACACCTGGTCAAGCACGTCAAGAAATTAAAGAAAGTGCAAAGGTTTGCAACAAGACTAGTCCCAGAGCTAAGGGGATTGTCCTACGATGAAAGGTTAAGGGAAATCGGCCTGACAACACTAAAGGACAGGAGGGTTAGGGGAGACATACAAAATACTGCGAGGAATAGATAAGGTGGACAGAGACAAGATGTTCCAGAGAGGGGACACAGAAACAAGGGGTCACAATTGGAAGTTGAAGACTCCTATGAGTCAAAGGGATGTTAGGAAGTATTTCTTCAGTCATAGAGTTGTCAGGAAGTGGAATAGCCTAGAAAGTGACGTAGTGGAGGCAGGAACCATACATAGTTTTAAGACGAGGTTTGATAAAGCTCATGGAGCAGGGAGAGAGATGACCTAGTAGCAATCAGTGAAGAGGCGGGGCCAGGAGCTATGAATCGACCCCTGCAACTACAATTAGGTGAGTACACACACACACATACACACTCTCACATACACAAGTGACGTAGTGGAGGCAGGAACCATACATAGTTTTAAGACGAGGTTTGATAAAGCTAATGGAGAAGGGATAGAGAGGACCTAATAGCAATCAGTGAAGAGGCGGGGCCAGGAGCTGTGACTCGACCCCTGCAATCACAAATAGGTGAGTACAAATAGGTGAATACACACACGCACACACACACACACACACACACACACACTCACACATGTATAGTTGACTGCTAGAAAAGAATGAGCATTAATGTGTTTTTTATAGCTTAATTTGAATCACAAATAAAATTTAGGAATTAAGTACTTGAGTAACCGGAAAAAAATCCAGAACATATTTTAGTTTTGGAAACTAAGCTATTTGATATGATCACTGAGATTTATTTCTCAGGAAAAATCTACATAATGGGAAAGGAGATACAGCAGGGGAGGGGGAGTAGGCGTTGGCCAATTTCAGATTTTGGTGATATCACAAAAATTAAATTTAGTTAATAATACGAAGTATCCCTTGATCTATATGATGATCATGTATAACCACCCGCTAAATAACAAGTAAACTAGATATGAATAAGAAAAAAAAGAAGAACAATGAAGAATCTCAAGAAGTAGCAAGAGATAAAATTAGTAACTGGAGATTTCAATCCTGGCGACATTGTCGTTTGTTAAAAACATCTGGGACCTTCTTGGAAACCCCAGACCAGGAGGAATTATCTGCCTGGGTAATTAATACAGAACTTTCTAAGACAGCATGTTAAGAAACCGATGAGATAGAGAACGATGAACCAGTAAGACTGGATCTACTTTTCACCTCCAGCGACACTGACAAAGAATATAAAATATCTAACTGCCAACTATTAGTAGTTAGACTTTGTGCTATTTAGCTGAAGTGAAACAATAAGAGAAAAGAAAATCGTAAATGAATAATACTGGAAAAGAGGAAAGTTAATTTTCATGAAAATAGAAAACTTTGGTGCAAATACAAAGGCAAAATAAATACAAGGGAAAAAACAACACAGAAAATGACAAATGTTTTCAAACAAAAGCTGAAAAGAGCGACTGAAAAGTTGCTACCAACCAATGGGATAATACATAAGAAACACTGGGTAAACCCACTGCTCGATCGTTACTTAAAATGACAAAATCTAGTAACACAAGAGTATGGAAAATGTAGAGTTCTTGCAACGCCATAAAACAGCGAAGCTATGAAAAAAAACATTGCTTATTATCCCCATGTGAGAAAGAAATCTGAAAATTTATTTCAAATGGACATAGTTACACTTAGTTTACAACCACATCACAAGAAAGATTCAGGCGAAATATCAAACAACAACACTGAGGACAGCAGGGACCCTCATAAGAGATAAGGGAGGAATACAGAGAGCTCAACAGAAGATTCTGTTGGGTGTTTCTGGAGGAGCAAGGAACAAAACCATAGATGAAAGGAAGGATAGAAAGATCATTTATTAATTGAAAATCTAATGAAGAGATGAGGAGCCTCGTAACCTAACTTGACGCATCAAAGTCATCATAACCAATTGAATAAAACTGCGTACATTGTTTACATATAATATATATAAATATATATATATATATATATTATATATTTTTTTTTTTTTTTTCAACAAGTCGGCCGTCTCCCACCGAGGCAGGGTGCCCAAAGAAAGAAAATCCCCAAAAGAAAAACTTTCATCATCATTCAACACTTTCACCACACTCATACATAATCACTGTCTTGCAGAGGGCTCAGATACTACAGCTGAAAAAGTCCCTCCCAGCTGTCACTATTCAGACCCCTCCTTTAAAGTGCAGGCATTGTACTTCCCATTTCCAGGACTCAAGTCCAACTAAATCAATTAACTGGTTTCCCTGAATCCCTTCACACAATGTTACCCTGCTCACACTCCAACAGATCGTCATGTCCCAAAAACCATTCGTCTCCATTCACTCCTATCTAACACGCTCACCATGCTTGCTGGAAGTCCAAGCCCCTCGCCCACAAAACCTCCTTTACCCCTTCCTCCAACCTTTTCTAGGACGACCCCTACCCCGCCTTCCTTCCCTACAGATTTATACGCTCTCAAGTCATTCTACTTTGATCCATTCCTCTCTAAATGACCAAACCACCTCAACAACCCCTCTTCAGCCCTCTGACAAATACTTTTAGTAACTCCACACCTTCTCCTAATTTCCACATTCGAATTTTCTGCATAATATTTACACCACACATTGCCCTTAGACAGGACATCTCCACTGCCTCCAGCCTCCTCCTCGCTGCAGCATTTGCAACCCATGCTTCACACCCATATAAGAGTGTTGGTACCACTATACTTTCGTACATTCCCTTCTTTGCCTCCATGGATAACGTTTTTGTCTCCACAGATACCTCAATGCACCACTCACCTTTTTCCTTCATCAATTCTATGGTTAACCTCATCCTTCATAAACCCATCTGCTGACACATCAACTCCCAAATATCTGAAAACATTTACTTCTTCCATAATCCTCTCTCCAATGTGATATCCAATTTTTCTTTATTTAAATCGTTTGATACCCTCATCACCTTACTCTTATCTATGTTCACTTTTAACTTTCTACCTTTACACACACTCCCAAACTCGTCCACTAACCTTTGCAACTTTTCTTTAGAATCTCCCATAAGCACAGTATCATCAGCAAAAAGTAACTGTGTCAACTCCCATTTTGCATTTAATTCTCCATAATTTAATCCCACCCCTCTCCCCAACACCCTAGCATTTACTTCTTTTACAACCCCATCTATAAATATATTAAACAACCATGGTGACATTACACAACCCTGTCTAAGACCTACTTTACCGGGAAGTAATCTCCCTCTCTCCTACACACCCTAACCTGAGCCTCACTATCCTCATAAAAACTCTTTACAGCCTTCAGTAACTTACTACCTATTCCATACACTTGCAACATTTGCCACATTGCTCCCCTATCCACTCTATCATATGCCTTTTCTAAATCCATAAATGCAATAAAAACTTCTCTACCTTTATCTAAATACTGTTCACATATATGCTTCACTGTAAACACTTGATCTACACATCCCCTACCCACTCTAAAGCCTCCTTGCTCATCTGCAATCCTACTCTCTGTCTTACCTCTAATTCTTTCAATAATAACCCTGCCATACACTTTACCTGGTATACTCAGTAAACTTATTCCCCTATAATTTTTACACTCTCTTTTATCCCCCTTCCCTTTATATAAGGAACTATACATGCTCCTGCCAATCCCTAGGTACCTTCCCTCTTTCATACATTTATTAAACAAAAATACCAACCACTCCAGCACTATATCCCCCCCTGCTTTTAACATTTCTGTCATGATTCCGTCAATTCCAGCTGCTTTACCCCCTTTCATTCTACGTAATGCCTCACGCACCTCCCCCACACTCACATCCTGCTCTTCTTCACTCCTAAACGATGTTGTACCTCCCTGGCCAGTACATGAAATTATCGCCCCCCTTTTTCATCGACATTTAAAAGTTCCTCAAAATATTCCCGCCATCTACCCAATACCTCCAGCTCCCCATCTACTAACTCCCTACTCTGTTTTTAACTGACAACTCCATTCGTTCCCTAGGCTTTCTTACCTTGTTTATCTCACTCCAAAATTTTTCTTGTTTTCAGCAAAATTTCTTGACAGATCCTCTCCCATTCTTTCATCTGCTCTTCTTTTGCACTCTCTCACCACTCTCTTCACCTTTCTTTTACTCTCCATATACTCTGCTCTTCTACTAACACTTCTGTTTTGTAAAAACCTCTCATAAGCTACCTTTTTCTCTTTATCACACCCTTTACTTCTTCATTCCACCACTCACTCCTCTTTCCTCCTGCACCCACCCTCCTATAACCACAAACTTCTGCCCCACATTCTAATACTGCATTTTTAAAACTATCCCAACTCTCTTCAACCCCCAACTACTCCTACTTGCACTAGCCCACCTTTCTGCCAATAGTTGCTTATATCTCACCCTAACTTCCTCCTCCTTAGTTTATACACTTTTACTCTCTCTTACTTGCTGTTGCCATTTTCTTTGTCCCATCTACCTTTTATATATATATATATATATATATATAGTATATATATATATATATATATATATATATATATATATATATGATATGCAGAAACCACTATGAAAATAGAAGATTCAAGCGCTTCGTGACTACTCAATTATCAAGACTATCTTGCATATATATATATATATATATATATATATATAAAATATATATATATATATATATATATATATATATATATATATAGTATATATATATATATATATATATATATATATATATATGGGGGTTAATTGAAAGATTAGAGGTAAGACAGAGAGTAGGATTGCAGATGAGCAAGGAGGCTTTAGAGTGGGTAGGGGATGTGTAGATCAAGTGTTTACAGTGAAGCATATATGTGAATGATATTTAGATAAAGGTAGGGAAGTTTTCATTGCATTTATGGATTTAGAAAAAACATATGATAGTTGATAGGGGAGCAATGTGGCAGATGTTGCAAGTGTATGGAATAGGTAGTAAGTTACTGAATGCTGTAAAGAGTTTTTATGAGGATAGTGAGGCTCAGGTTAGGGTGTGTAGGAGAGAGGGAGATTACTTCCTGGTAAAAGTAGGTGTTAGACAGGGATGTGTGATGTCACCATGTTTGTTTAATACAGTGGACCCCCCCCCCACACAAACACACCGAGTTTTGGTCATAATTCATTCCAGAAGGCTGCTCAAGTGCCATTACCAAACGAATTTACTCCCTTAAGGAATAATGTCAAGTAGGTTAGTCCATTTCAGACCCCCAAAATTACACTTACAAAAGCACTTACAATGGTGCACTTACATAATTGTACGATTTCCGATGTGACTGAAACTCGGGGGCCCACTGTATATTTATAGATGGGGTTGTCAAAGAAGTAAATGCTAGGGTGTTGGGGAGAGAAGTGGGATTAAATTATGGGAATCAAGTACAAAATGGGAGTTGTCACAGTTACTTTTTGCTGATGATACTGTGCTTATGGGAGATTCTAAAGAAAAGTTGCAAAAATTAGTGGATGAGTTTGGGAGGGTGTGTAAAGGTAGAAAGTTGAAAGTGAACAAAGATAAGAGTAAAATGATTAGGGTATCAAACAATTTAGATGAAGAAAAATTGGATATGACATTGGAGAGAGGGAGTGTGGAAGAAGTGAATGTTTTCAGATATTTTGGAGTTGACTTGTCAGTGGATGAGTTTATGAAGGATGAGGTTAACCATAGAATTGATGAAAGAAAAAAGGTGAGTGGTGCGTTGAGGTATCTCTGGAGACAAAAAAACGTTATCTATGGAGGCAAAGAAGGGAATGTGTGAAAGTATAGTGGTACCAAAACACTTATATGGGTGTGAAGCTTGGGTTGTAAATGCTGCAGCAAGGAGGCAGTGGAGATGTCCTGTCTAAGGGCAATGTGTGGTGTAAATATTATGCAGAGAATTCGGAGTGTGGAAATTAGGAGGAGGTGTGGAGTTACTAAAAGTATTTGTCAAGAGGGCTGATGAGGGGTTGTTGAGGTGGTTTGGTCATTTAGAGAGAATGGGTCAAAGTAGAATGACTTGGAGAGCGTATAAATCTGTAAGGGAAGGAAGGAAGGAGGGGTAGGGTGTCGCCCACAAAACGGAGGTTTTGTGGGCGAGGGGCTTGGACTTACAGCAAGAGTGTGTGAGCGTGTTAGATAGGAGTGAATGGAGACGAATGGTTTTTGGGACCTGACGAGCTGTTGGAGTGTGAGCAGGGTAATATTTAGTGAAGGGCTTCAGGGAAACCTGTTATTATAGATTTAGCCAGACTTGAGTCCTGGAAATGGAAAGTAAATGCCTGCACTTTAAAGGAGGGGTCTGGGATAGTGACAGTTGGGAGGGACTATTCTAAACTGTTGTATCTGAGTGCCTCTGCAAAGACAGTGATTATGTATGAGTGAGGTGAAAGTTTTGAATGATGATGAAAGTATTTTCTTTTTGAGGATTTTCTTTCTTTTTGGGTCACCCTGCCTCGGTGGGAGAAGTCCGACTTGTTGAAAAAAAAAAAATCAAGATGTGTGTTAATTGCAGTTGTTTTAGGTTTGTGGGAACAACTTTAGATTGTGTTTTGTGCACATGACACCTGCCTTTTGCTGTGTTTTACATATACTCCCATATCTCTTAACTCCTATACATTGTTATGGTAGTGTATAGATTTCATACTGTGCACTCAGATATCTTCCATGTACAGTGGTCCCTCGGTTTTCGTGCATCTCCAAACTCAAACATTTATGTAAGTATATTTTCGTAAGTGCGGTTGCAAGTGTATTTTTGGGGTCTGAAATAGACTAACCTACGTGACATTATTTCTTAAGGAAGTAAATTCGTTCGGTAATGGCACTTGAGCAGCATTCTGGAACGAATTTTTGGCGAAAACCGAGGGACCACTGTATATATTGTCAGGTGTGTGTCTCTTCTTCATTCTAGAGAGTACATTCCAAGTACTGTACTTCACGGTTTTCCCAGTATAGTTTAATTGCTTGGTCTTTGAGATGGTCCTCATGTGTTTTGTACCCAGTGCTTCTTTTGAGTTCTTTATTCTTTCCATACCTGAACAGTTGGAATTTGTCATCAGTAAGTATTTTCACTACTTACTTCCTCTCAGTTTTTACTCAGGAAGATACTAGCAGAATTCCAGAAATAATAAATTATGTAGAACAGAAGATAATAGACTATGTTCGATTGGGGTAACTAGTGACATGGTCCTCAGACAAATAGAGAAATTAAAACCTAACAAATCCCCAGGTCCTGATGAACTGTTTGCAAGAGTTTTAAAGGAATGTAAAGAGGAACTTAGCAAACCTTTGGCAAATCTTTTCAATATATCACTACAAACTGTAATACCTATTTACAAGGCAGGTGACAGGTCCTTAGCTTCGAACTATAGACCAATAAGCCTTACCTCCATAGTTGGTAAATTTATGGAATCAATAATTGCCGAGGCAATTTGTAGCCATCTTGAAAGGCATAAATTGATTAATGAATCTCACTTAGCTAAGTCTTATGAATTTGCTAACTTTTTTCACTAAGGTGTTTGAGGAGGTAGATCATGGTAATGAATATAATATTGTGTATATGGATTTCAGTAAGGCTTTTGATAGAGTTCCACATCAGAGGCTATTGAGGAAACTTAAGGCACACGGAATAGGAGGTGAAATTTTTTCCTGGGTAGAGGCATGGTTGACAAATAGGCGGCAGAGAGTTTGCATAAATGGGGAGAAATCAGAATGGGGGCACGTGTCAAGCGGTGTCCCATAGGGGTCAGTTTTGGGCCCCCTGTTGTTTACAATTTACATAAACGACATAGATGAGGGAATAAATAGCAACATAAGCAAATTTGCTGATGACACCAAAATATGCCGTCCAATTCATTCTAATGAGGACATTAGAGCACTCCAGGATGATTTGAATAGACTGATGCAGTGGTCGGAGAAGTGGCAGATGCAGTTTAATGTAGACAAATGCAAAGTTCTAAACATTGGGCAAGACATTAACCATGCCACATATAAACTGAATAATGTAGATCTTAATACTTGTGATTGCGAGAAGGATTTAGGAGTTCTGGTTAGCAGCAATCTGAAACCAAGACAACAGTGCATAAGTGTTCAATAAAGTTAACAGAATCCTTGGCTTCATATCAAGAAGTATAAATAATAGAAGTCCTCCGGTTGTTCTTCAACTCTATATATCTTTGGTTAGGCCTCATTTAGATTATGCTGCACAGTTCTGGTCACCGTATTACAGAATGGATATAAATGCACTGGAAAACGTTCAGAGGAGGAGGACAAAGTTGATCCCATGTATCAGAAATCTTCCCTATGAGGATAGACTGAGGGCCTTGAATCTGCACCTCTAGAAAGCGTAGAATTAGGGGATATGATTGAGGTGTATAAATGGAAAACAGGAATAAATAAAGGGACGTAAATAGCGTGCTGAAAATATCCACCCAAGACAGGACTTGCAGCAATGGTTTCAAGTTGGAAAAGTTCAGATTCAGGAGGGATATAGGAAAGCACTGGTTTGGTAATAGAGTTGTGGATGAGTGGAACAAACTCCTGAGTACCGTCATAGGGCTGGGACGTTGTGTAGTTTTAAAATAGGTTAGATAAATACATGAGTGGGTATGGGTGGGTGTGAGTTGGACCTGACTAGCTTGTGCTACTAGGTCAGATGCCGTACTAATTCCTTAGTGGAAGTGACCTGACTACCTGGAGTTTACCTGGAAACTCCAGGTGGTCGGGTCTAAGCCGGGGAGTGATGGACTTGCCTCGCATGGGTCAGTAGGCCTGCTGCAGTGTTCATTTTTTCTTATGTTCTTATGTTGCCTGCTAGATGACTTTGGTGATATCTGCTTACATATTGTGTGTGTCCTCTACCGAGGTGACTTTTCATGCTTATTTTGATATCATCCTCACAGGGTGACACAAAGCTAAGGATAGTTTTTTTTTTCTCTGCTACGATAATGATAAATGGTAATGGCACCAGAACTGTGCATTGGAGTACTGAATTTTTACTTAGCTAAGTTTTGATTTTTGTTTTGTTTACTACTACTACTTTGTTTCCTCTTTGTTACCATTAGCTTGAAGGTTTATGTCGTTGATGGATGCCACTGACAGACAACTTCTAAGTCTCATCTGCAAATACATAATTTTTTTTTTTTTTTTTTTTTTTTTTCTCTCTCTCTCTCTCTCAACAAGTCGGCCGTCTCCAACTGAGGCAGGGTGACCCAAAAAGAAAGAAAATCCCCAAAAAGAAAATACTTTCATCATCATTCAACACTTTCACCACACTCATACATAATCACTGTCTTTGCAGAGGAGCTCAGATACGACAGCTGAGAATAGTCCCTCCCAGCTGTCACTATCTCAGACCCCTCCTTTAAAGTGCAGGCATTGTACTTCCCATTTCCAGGACTCAAGTCCAACTAAATCAATTAACTGGTTTCCTGAATCCCTTCACAAAATGTTACCCTGCTCACACTCCAACAGATCGTCATGTCCCAAAACCATTCGTCTCCATTCACTGCTATCTAACACGCTCACACATGCTTGCTGGAAGTCCAAGCCCTCGCCCACAAAACCTCCTTTACCCCTTCCTCCAACCTTTTCTAGGACGACCTCTACCCCAGCTTCCTTCCCCTACAGATTTATACGCTCTCCAAGTCATTCTACTTTGATCCATTCTCTCTAAATGACCAAACCACCTCAACAACCCTCTTCAGCCCTCTGACAAATACTTTTAGTAACTCCACACCTCCTAATTTCCACATTCCGAATTTTCTGCATAATATTTACACCACACATTGCCCTTAGACAGGACATTTCCACTGCCTCCAGCCCTCTCTCTGCAGCATTTGCAACCCATGCTTCACACCCATATAAGAGTGTTGGTACCACTATACTTTCGTACATTCCCTTCTTTGCCTCCATGGATAACGTTTTTGTCTCCACAGATACCTCAATGCACCACTCACCTTTTTTCCTTCATCAGTTCTATGGTTAACCTCATCCTTCATAAACCCATCCGCTGACACATCAACTCCCAAATATCTGAAAACATTTACTTCTTCCATAATCCTCTCTCCAATGTGATATCCAATTTTTCTTTATTTAAATCGTTTGATACCCTCATCACCTTACTCTTATCTATGTTCACTTTTAACTTTCTACCTTTACACACTCTCCAAACTCGTCCACTAACCTTTGCAACTTTTCTTTAGAATCTCCATAAGCACAGTATCATCAGCAAAAAGTAACTGTGTCAACTCCCATTTTGCATTTAATTCTCCATAATTTAATCCCACTCCTCTCCCCAACACCCTAGCATTTACTCTTTACAACCCCATCTATAAATATATTAAACAACCATGGTGACATTACACATCCCTGTCTAAGACCTACTTTTACCGGTAAGTAATCTCCTCTCTCCTACACACCCTAACCTGAGCCTCACTATCCTCATAAAAACTCTTTACAGCCTTCAGTAACTTACTACCTATTCCATACACTTGCAACATTTGCCACATTGCTCCCCTATCCACTCTATCATATGCCTTTTCTAAATCCATAAATGCAATAAAAACTTCTCTACCTTTATGTAAATACTGTTCACATATATGCTTCACTGTAAACACTTGATCTACACATCCCTACCCACTCTAAAGCCTCCTTGCTCATCTGCAATCCTATACTCAGTAAACTTATTCCCCTATAATTTTTACACTCTCTTTTATCCCCTTCCCTTTATATAAAGAAACTATACATGCTCTCTGCCAATCCCTAGGTACCTTCCCTCTTTTCATACATTTAGTAAACAAAAATACCAAC
>WNWK01017662.1:0-41859 GCA_009830355.1 Cherax destructor
AAGACCATTCATCCATCTACCAACAGTAACAGCATGGACAATCCCAACATCTTCATCATTTCCTGTATGTCACTTTCCCGACCAAATGGGACGTTTCGCAACTATCCACTTGTAAGTTGCCGAAACGTCCATACCATACCCCCAGTCCTTGCATTACCACCAGCCGCTTGTCCTGATATTTATCCACAACTCTGGTATACGCCGCCGTACAGGCAAATTTCACGAAGATCCGTCATGCCCGTTAAGGGCTATGCCATACAATTCTGAGTGGTCCACACCCAGAGAATCTCTAAGTATAGCCGGCAAGACAACGTCCACGTTTGACGGATAAACCGCTCCTGAAGTACTTCAATACCAATGGTGTTTACGCGGCGCCTGTATCCCTCCGTCATGGCTGTGAAAATAAAATCTCACAAGTCGGCCCCAGAGGTCTTCTCAATACACCCGCACACAACCAAGGCTGGGCGTGGAATGTCTTTGTAAATGGTCCAAGTCGGATCGAAACGTCGTCGTAAGCTCCTCTCGTCTATATGCAGGTTATTTGTGTAACAGCCTAGTTGATTAGGCCTGGTCGAGGACCTAGCCACGGGGCGTTGACCCTGGAACGGCCTACGGGTAAACATAAGAAAGGAGGAACACTGCAGCAGGCCAGTTGGCCCATACTAGGCAGGTCCTTCACTCATATAATTGCCAAACCAATGCTTCCCATATCGTTTCTAAAAACTTAACTTGCCCAATTTGAATCCATTGCTTCGAGACATGTCTGTTAAATATTTTCAGTAGGTTATTTTCAACGCTTAAATATATTCAGATATTCTATTTGAGAGGGAGAAAAAGAATCAGGTTAAGTAACGTGTGTTCTGAAGTTTGGAGCATTTGACTAAGATTCATACAAGGAAAGTTGTGTATATAGGTCAACCAGACGGCGACTGTGAAAGTTAAAAGTAGGGTAGACAGTTTTAGCAGAAGACCAGTCAATAGGATGACTGTGATCTCTGACATGACAGAAAAGAGCATTGTTGGTGTCGGCAACACTACTTTTGTGCTCCTCGAGTCTGTGAGAAAGAGAACGAGAATGAAATAGAGTAGACACCTCCTGCAGCGGGAGGAGAGGTAGGAACTAGCTTACAGCAAAGGGTGTTATTCGGGCGAAAAGTAAGTTTGATGTCTAAGAACCGAAGAGAGTTGTTGAGATTAAAAAGACTGGAAATATAGGGAAATCCGTTTGCTAAATGGACTTCTATCCCTAACTTTCTACTTCTGCGAAATCTCCTGTTCTTTGCCTTCCCTATATTTTCAGTCTTTCTAATGTCAACTCTCTCCGTTCCTTAAACTTCAAACTTTTCGCCTAACACACTTCGCACTAATCTTGTTCGTACCTCTCCTTTTCCTTTCTTCTTCCTTGGGTGTTCTGTTTTTCACCCCTCCTTTCCCTGTGTTTTTGGTTTACCCTTGTGAGCCCATAGCTCTCCTGCAGTGCTCCTCTTTTTTGACCTTTGACTTACCTCAATACTACTACTACTTCCTTTCCTACTACCTTTACTTTTACCTCCTTTCCCTCCTTTCTATTCTAGTCCCGCCTACCACTCTCCCTACTTTACATTACCACCACTAGTATCTCTACTACTTCCACTACCTGCATTACCTTTACCACTACTCCTACCTCTCTTGTCCCGTCCCTGCCAGCTGGCTTATATAGTGGCTCCTCTCTTTTCTGTTAGTGTGACTTTGTAAATGGCCCAAGTCGGACCGAAAGGTCGTCGTGGTAAGCTCCTCTCTCCTATGTGCGGGTTATTTGTGTATTATTTCAGTCACGGTATTGTTTTTTTGCTCTTTATGGATTTCACCATGATTTTATTATCCAAGGATTATAACCCGACAGTTGGTAAAATGAAACTGGGGTAAAGCAGATGCTGGGATTGATGAGATCATTACTAATTTTAGGAGCAAGTGGAGATAGTTTTGGAGTGGTTGGTGCGCTTATTTAATAAATGTATGAAAGAGGGGAAGGTACCAAGGAACTGGCAATGAGCTTGCATAGTTCCTGTATGCAAAGGAATGGGGTACAAAAGATTGTTCTTATGTTCTCATAGGGGCATAAACCTGTTACAAGGTATATCAGGTTTAGTGTATGGTACTTATTACTGAATGGAGAGAAGGATCGCAGATGAATAAGGCTTCAGCAAGTGAAGGGGAAATATTTAGATAAAGTAAAGTAGTTTTCGTTGCTTTCATGGATTTAGAAAAGGCATATGACAGGGTAGATAGACGAGCAATGTGGCAGATGCTGCAAGTGGTGGGTTATTGAAAGTAGTTAAGAGTTTTTAAGAAAGTGAGGCTCAGTTTAGGTTATGTAGGAGAGAGGGAGATTATTTTTCAGTAAAAGTAGGCCTTAGACAGGGATGCAGGATGCCACCATGGTTGTTTAACATATTCATAGATGGGATTGTAAAAGAAGTAAATGCTAGGGTGTTGCGAAGAGTAGTGGGATTAAAATATGCAGAATCGAATACAAGATGGGAGTTGTCACAGTTGCTTTTTGCTGATGACACTGGGCTTTTGGGAGGTCCTGAGGAGAACTTGCAAAGGTTAGTGGACGAATTTGGAAGGGTATGTAAAAGAAGGAAATTGAAGTGCACGATTGCAAACCAACTATAACACGGTGGTTCAACCCACGGTCAGAGAGTCTCAAAACTCCAGACCGTCACGTAAGCCACTGGGCCAGCTAGCCCAGTGGCTTACGTGACAGTCTGGAGTTTTGAGACACACTGACCGCGGGTTCGAACCCCACCCGTGTTATGGTTTGCTTTAAAAGTGCATATAGAAAAGAGTAAGGTGATAAGGGCAACAAACGAGTTAGGTAATGAAAGATTGGAAGGAGGGAGTAAGGAGGAAGTGAATATGTTAAGATATTTGGCAGTGGACTTGTCGGAAGATGGGTATGTGAAAGACGAGGTGAACCATACAACAGATGATGGGGGAAAGGTGGGTGGTAGATTGAGGCATCTGTGGAGACAAAGGAGGTTATCCATGGCGGCAGAAACGGAAATGTATGAGTATAGTGGAACGCCTTCCGCCTGAACAAAAATAATGGAATAATAATAATGAAGATAATTTTTTAAGGCTTTTAATTAAAATTAAATAAAAATTGGCCGTTGTGGTTCCAGTATGATGTTAGGGCAAGAGTGTGTAATCCCCAGGATGGTCTTCTGATGTTTGAAGAAATGATGTTGGTTATCCTGGGTGGTGGTGTTCGTCCGATGTTCTGGAAACTCCTGTCACCACTTGATTGTAGCACTACAATTCCGATTTGAAAGGTGAGGAGTAGTTGTAATATCCCACTACGTCCAGTAGACAGGGATCTTGCTCCAATTTACTAGCATCTACCCTGGTTGACCAGGCCAGCAGCAGAGCTGACAATAAAGAAAATAACACTGGTTACATAAAGTTAGATAAGTATAACATTGAAGAAAGACAAAGGATGGTATTCAACTTCAGTTTCTGATTTTCCTGGTAACCAGTAAAATCAGAAACAATAAACAGAAATACTCTTGGTAGATCACCTTACCTGATCAGGAGAAGAGTAGAGGTGAAGTGATTATTTAAACTTCAACCCACACCAGGTAAGGATAATACTACCAGGAGTAGAAAATAAAGCAAATCAGACACCAGGAACTGGAATTTGGCCTCAGCCTGCTAGATGGAAGTGCAGGTAGTAACACGCTAATGGTTCCTGGGTGTCTGAACTACCATAACCCTACAAATTACCGGCTTTTCTTTCACAAGTGGCACCAACATTTATAATGGATGTGAAGCTTGACTTACGAATGTTGCAGTGGAGAGGAGGTTGGAGGCAGTGGAGAAGTCTTGAGTGCAGTGTATGGTGTAAATATGCAGAGAATTCGTAGCTTGGAGATTAGGAGGTGAGGTGAGGGCTATGGAGGGGTTGTTGAGGTACTTTGGTTAATTAAAGAGGATTGAGCAAAAGAGGATGACTTGGAGGGTGTAGAAATCTGTAGTGAAGGGAAAGCGGAATACGGGTCTTCCTAGGAAAGGTTGGAAGTAGGACATAAAGTAGGTTTTGTGTCCGAGGGGCTTGGACACCCACCATCCGTGTGTGAGCGTGTTAGGAGTGGAGGCAAATGGTTTTGGGACTCGCCATGTTGTTGAAGTGTGAGCAAGGTAACATTTATGAAGTGATTCAGGGAAACCGGTTAGCTGGATCTGGATGTGGAAAGTACAGTGACGCACTCTGGAGGAGGGTAGGGATATTTGCAGTTTGAAGGAGCATTTGAACTGTAGTATCTGCGCGCCTCTGGCATGGCAGTGATAAAGTATATGAGAAATATTTTTTCGGGTCACCCTAGCTCGGTGGAAGACTGCCAGTGTGTTAAAAGAAATGACCATAAGAATTTGTATAAATTGGGAGAAATTAAAGTGGGAACACGTTACAAGCGGTGTTCCAAAGGGGTAAGTTTTGGGGCTTTTATTGTTCACTGTAGACATAAACGACAAGTGTTTGCAATAAAGCTAATACAATTATTTATTTTATTATTATTATTATTATTATGAATTGACTCTTATAGTCCATACTGAGTGTGGGGAATGGAAATTAATCAGATTTGATCTAGGAAAGTGGAGGGTAGATGTAATTACCTTGATCAAGAGCCCTTTACCGACATCAAATCACCCATACTCCTAGAAGGGAAAGAGGTAGTTGCTAGACATAATGAGAAGAGAATATCGGGTCACCGCTGGTCACCGCTAGACTGATAAGCACTGGGGCTCATGATGTATTTATGGCAATTTTACACACCCATAACAATGACAGTAAGGAATGCTGTTACAGCTGGTCACAGACCGGGCCGCAGGGGCGTTGACCCCTGGAACTCTCTCCAGGTAAACTCCAGGAGGAGGATGTTCTGGCATAAAGTTCGAAACAAACGTGGCGTCTGATGTTTTTAATTTCGATCATGGTGAAAAAATTATGCCATAACTACCCATTGGCCATATCAGAAGACAGGAAAAAACCAGATGATAAGGAAGTAAGAGGATAAGAATGTACTTGCAGGAAATTAAATTATGGCAGGATTCTGCATTTTCTTAATATCCTATTAAAGACCAATTCTAGAAAAAGGATTTTGAAGGGTACATTAACGAAAATTATGAACATTAGAGTATTTTTAGGCGCTCTGCGATTTGCAGAAGGTAACCTCAGTATCTAGTAACCTTAACCCCCTGTACTCTGCATGAACGAGGCCTAATATTTGAGTCTACGAAACTATAAAGAGGCAGCGAGCCTGCAGCTGTACTCCTCAAAGAGACTGAGGTTACTGATCAATCCTTGCAAGGTCTAGTAGCTAAGAGATCTACACGTTGAAAAGGATCAGCAGCTTTAGTGGAACAGTCAAGTCTTAAGAAAGTCTAAATGCAGGAAAGTCTATTGCTACTAAGTTTCACCCCACTGAAAGAAGTTTTATCATGTACATTGGTGACTGAGGTCTGGATAAAGTTAGAGCATCAGAGGAGCCTTTCAGGTCTATTGACTTGTACTTTAAATTTCAATTGCATTTTATTTGAATATGGTGATGGGTATGTCAGAGATGAATACGCCAATCTTCTGTTAATGAGGTTGAATAGATTAACTGTTGAGGACTACGGATATCTATATTTAATTTCCTCTTCAAGGGGGGCTCCTTGGTGTGGTGAAGAGGCTCTTGGTCTGAGGAATTAGACCTTTTGGTCTTCCTCAGACCGAACCTAATTACCCCCCAATCCCCCTCCCCTATCCCATCTTCCCTATCCTCCCTTTTTCTCTTTCCTCCTCCTCATCCCTCCCTTATTCCCTTCCTGTTTTTACTCTTGTGAGCTTCTCAACAGGCATTCTAGTTCCTAGGTAGGGGGAAGGGTACCGTGGTTCATCCCATTCCATTGAGGTTCTTGGCGGTGGTGTAGTTTGCCGTGGAATCTGGATCGCCTGGGGATGTCCCGATCCCTCTCCGGTCACCCGGGGGGTGGCTTTGGGTATCTTTCGGGCGACGGGTGTATCTCTGGAAGCCACCTTTAGGATTCCGGGGGCGGTGGCCGAAGGAGGTATGCTTTGTGGCGGGTATCCGGCCACCCTCTCTTTTGTCCGCCGAGGTGGCTCGGTGGATGTGAGGTTGTTATCCCAGATTGCAGGTTTACTGGCATGAAGGGTAGGGTATGGCACGGGTTCCATGCAGCATCTGCACTACTTGCAGTGTTGAGGTTCTCTTAGGCATGGAGGGGGATTTACGCCCCTTTCATTCCTCCTAGGAGCTATTCCTCCACGTTCCTCCCTTTTTTTCTTTTTATTTTCTTTTCTTTCTTTTTTTTTATTAAAAACAAAAAGAAAAGTAACCTAACCATGGACGACCCAATCCGTGAACCTACTACCCACGGGCCCCTTCCTGATACCGCACCCAGTTCTGACCCTACCTCGTTAATGGACCACTCTTCAGACACTTCCAATACCCCTGTACCTCTTGCTGGTGCCAACTCGTCACCTGCTTCAGGTACCGGGGTTACGACTGGCCCTTTTGACACGTCTGACCTTTACTCTTCTCTGACCTTGATTCCGGCTTCTCCCTCTACGGTGCGGCAATTTTCGGATTGCTGGCCCGTCCAACATCGGACCACCTCCAGTCCCACATCTAAACAACCTAGACCCTTACATGACGATTCGACACTTCCTACTCATTCGTCTCGGAAAAGACCAGCTCGTCACGCACTACCCTTAAACAATTTGTTTCACACTACTCAGTTGACAAAGTTTTTTACTCTAAGACCGACTTCTCCCACTACCTATCTTTCCGATCATAGTATTGGTAAGGCTCTCCTACGCTATGTAGGTAAAGATATCTTATTTCACGCTCTCAAGAGCGGCACTCGCATCATCACGGTCCAGAATGCTGGCCAAGCTCGCGATCTTTCTCTCCTGATGACCATAGATACTATTCCTATCACTATTGACAAACATCATTCTCTCAATTCTTGTAGTGGTACTATCATTTTACCCCACACCATTGCCCAACGGAATTTCCAGACATGTGGTGATGACATTCCGGAGCAGCTTGAGCTCCAAGATCTCCCTATCCTCAAAGATGACACTTTTGTCCTCCCTGCCCATAAGCGAAGACGTTATCCTTGCAATATAGTTTGTTTGATATTTGACTGCCGTGAACTTCCGCCCTCGGTCTACATTGCAGGTCACCATTTACAAGTTCAAAAGGTGACCCCTACACCGCAACAGTGTAGAAACTGCTGGCGTTTTGGTCATCCAGCAAAATATTGCAGGTCCATGGCCGAATGCCCAGTCTGTAGTGGTGACGACCATGCCAGTCTTTCTTGTGATCTACCTCCCTCTTGCCTTAACTGTTGTGAGGCACATCTATCTTACTCTCGCTGTTGTGAGGTTTACCTAAATGAGTGGGAAATCAGATGTCTCAGAGGCGGAAGGCTTCTCATCTATGCCTTCAAGGGAGACTTCCCCGTATTTCCTATTCTCGCATTGCTAAACGTCCCCCCCCACTTCTGGGGTCCCAACTCCCGCCGCTTCCTCTACGGTCGCCCCATCCTCAGTCACCCGTCTTGAATTCTTTTGCTGTTCTTGGTTCTGAGGTCCCTACCTCGGCATCACATACTGTCCTCACCCCTTCCTCTACTCACTCGCACAGTTCTGTGTCTGCACGCCCTCGTCCAACACCTAATCCTCACCGCCCCTCTTCTTCTCATAAGTCCAGCAAAAAGTCCCCATTGCCGGGTTCTTCACCTCCGACTAGTTCTGTAACGTGTGTGGAGGTTCATTCTCCTCCTCTTTCAATATCTTCATCCCCTGTCCCCTCCCAAGTTTCTTCCTTGACTGACCCCCCCAGGTCACTTAAACTCCTCTTCCATCTCCTCGCCTTCTACTTTAGTACAGTCTATAGTCTCCCCAATTGTTGCTCACCCTTCTTCTTCCGTCTCTAATGTGGTCCCACATTGTGCATCTTTGTCTTCTGAAACACTGGAAGCTATTGCAAAATATATTAGAGACTGGAACGTTAATGGACACTGCTCCACCTCCGGTTCCTCCTCCTCTCTCTTCTCCATCTACACCCCTCCTTCCTTCACAGCATCCCACTTCTTCTCTGCTTACAGGTCTTCCGCTGCCTCCACACGTGGACTTTTCTAACCCTAGTCTATAGATACCTCTAACTTTGACTTGTATCTTTCCCTTAATAAATCATGGCTTATTTGCAGTGGAATATCCGAGGCCTCAGGGGCAACCAAGGTGAGCTTCAGGTGTTGCTCTCCCAGTTTTCTCCTGTTGGAGTCTGTTTACAAGATCCCAAATTATACTCCGCTGTTATCCATCCCTTTTCGGGCTATGATTTATTATATTCATCGGATCCTTTTTCCGATGGAACCTTTAACGAAAGTGCTCTTCTTATATGCACTGGTATTCCTTACCGTCAGCTCTATGGTCATTCTTCTCTACATTACACTGCAGCCAATATCCACTTGAATAAGTGGTATACACACTGTTCTCTATATGTCTCCCCTTCTCGAGCATTGTCTATCCCAGATGTTGCTTTTCTGGTTTCTTCCTTACCACCACCCCTTCTGTTACTTGGCGATTTTAACGCACACCATTTTCTCTGGGGGGGTTGCACTGTGACTCCCGCGGTGTTCAGTTGGAGGCATTTCTTGCTTCTCTCCCCCTCCATGTTTTAAATACGGGTACTCCCACCCATTTTGATCCTTGAACTCATTCTTTCTCTTGCATCGATCTCTCCATCTGCTCTTCCACAACTGTCCTCGACTTCACCTGGTCTGTCCTCCCGGACTTACATGACAGCAATCATTTTCCAATCATCCTTAAGTCCCCTTCGTATTCTCCACCTCCTCGTAGCCCATGCTGGCAATTTGACCGAGCGAAATGGGACCTTTACACACATCTTACTGCCTTTCATGAGGTTCCTTCCTCGTCCTCCATTGATGAGGTTTTACATCTCTTTTCGTCCTCCATCTTAACCACAGCTTCACATTCTATTCCCCAAACCTCGGGCAAGCATCCTCAGAAGTGCGTGCCTTGGTGGTCTCCTGCTTGTGCTCGGGCAGTACGTTTGAAATGCGCTGTGTGGGGCAGGTATCGATATAACAAAACCACAGAGAGACTTCTTGATTTTAAGCAAGGGAGAGCAATTGCTTGCTGTGCCATACTTGACGCTAAATGCACTTGCTGGCGAGATTACGTTTCTACTGTCACTTCGGCTTCCTCGATGAGTGCAGTCTGGAAGAAAGTGTGGAAATTGAGTGGTAAATTCTCCCCGACCCGTTCTTCAGGTTGCCGGTGTCGATATAGCACACCCTCTTGCTGTTGCCTTTGAAATTAGTAATCATCTTGTCCGCATTTCTCAGGGGCTCCATCTATGCCCCCCCGTTCCTTTCTTCAAAGTCTGCCAGCGAGTTAAAGCTCTTAGATTTTTCTTCTCTCGGAGAAGAATCTTATAATGTACCTTTTACCTTTCAAGAACTGGAAGCAACGCTCTCCGCTTGCGGATCATCAGCAGCTGGGCCAGACGGCATACATATTCGTATGCTACAGCATTTACATCAGTCTGCTCTTGCTGTCCTCTTATGACTCTTTAATCTTATATGGTCACAAGGAGTTCTTCCCCAGCTGTAGAAGTCTGCTATTCTCCCTTTTCGCAACCCGGGTACTACGGGACGTGATACTCCTACTACCGTCCCATTCCTCTTACCAGTGCAGTTTGCAAGGTGATGGAACGTCTAGTTAATAGACGTTTGATGTGGTATTTAGAGATGCACAATAGTCTCTCCACTAGTCAATATGGCTTTCGTAAGGGCCGTTTTGCCATTGACACCTTACTGCGCTTGGATACGTATATTTGTAATGTCTTTGCTAATAACCACTTGGTTATTGCCATCTATTTTGACCTTGAGAAGGCTATGACACAACTTGGAGGTATAATATCTTGGGCCAGGCCCACTCCTTAGGCCTCCGAGGCAATCTACCATTTTTCCTTAAGGCCTCCTTAACCGAAAGACATTTCCATGTCCGAGTTAGTAATGAGCTTTCCCCGGAATTTGTCCAAGCTGAAGGTGTCCCTCAGGAATGTGTTCTGAGCACAACACTCTTTCTCCTTGCTATAAATAATCTGGCATCTGTTCTCCCATCCAATATTTGGTCATCGCTTTATGTGGATGCCTTTGCTATAGCTTGTGCGGGTGCTCACTGTCACCTCATTGCAGTTTCCCTCCAGCATGCCATCAACCGGGTTTCCGATTGGGCCACCACTCACGGGTTTAAATTTTCTAGTAGCAAAACTCATCAAATTACGTTTACTAGACGTTCAGTGGTCTCGGATCATCCATTGTACCTATACGGCTCATGTATCCCAGAACGTGATACAGTCAGGTTTCTCAGCCTCCTGTTTGACCGTCGATTGTCCTGGAAACCTCACATTTTCTCTCTGAAGTCAACTTGTCATAGCCGGCTGAACCTCCTTAAAACCCTAGCACATCTTTCATGGGGGCTGATCGTAGAACTCTCCTACGCCTGCATTGAGCCCTAATTTTATCGAAACTCGATTATGGTGACCAGATATATTCGGCGGCCTCCCCTGCTACTCTTTCAAGCCTTAATCCCATCCATCACCAGGGATTGCGTTTATGCCTTGGTGCTTTTCGTTCTTCCCCGGTTGAGAGCCTCTATGTAGAAGCGAACATTCCATCCTTGTCCGATTGTCGTGATGCACATTGCCTTCGCTATTATGTTCACTCTCATGGCCTCCGCAATCCTTCCATGTATAGGATTGTCACAGGTGTTAGTAGACGCTCTTTATTTGTTTGTCGACCCTGTTTACTTCGTCCCTTTTCTCTTTGTCTACATTTGCTCTTGTCTTCCTTCAGCTACCACCTTTCTATGTTCATGTGGCATCTCCCTTTCCCCTACCCCCTTGGGAAGTTCCTGCTGTCCGTGTCTGTTCTTTTCCTCTACCTTTTTTTTTTTTTCTAGACCATTTCCGTTCTCATTCCCATGCCATCGCAGTATATACCGATGGTTCAAAGTCGTCTGACGGCTTCAGATTCACAGCAGTGTTTCCGGACAGCGTCGTGCGAGGGCATCTATTATCCTCGGCTAGCATATTTACGGCTAAATTGTATGCCATTCTTGTGGTTCTTATCCGTATTGCATCTATGCCTGTGTCACCATTTGTGGTCGTTTCAGACTCCCTTAGTGCTTTACAGGCTATCCGAAAATTTGATACACCTCACCCCCTAGTTTTTCGTATCCAACTGTGGTTGTGCCGTATCTCTAGCAAACACAAGTATATTGTTTTTTGTTGGGTCCCTGGTCATGTTGACGTACAGGGCAATGAACAGGCAGACACTGTTGCGCGGTCAGCAGCACATGACCTTCCAGTTTCATTTAGAGGTGTTCCATTCACGGATTATTTTGCCGTCATTGCTACCCACCTTCGCACCCGTTGGCAACAACGCTGGTCTGACTTGCTAAATAACAAACTTCATTCTATTAAACCGAGTATAGGTTTTTGGCCTTCTTCTTGTCACCAATGTCGAGGTTGGGAGACTACACTCTCCCGTCTTCGCATTGGCCACACTCGTCTTACGGGTATCTCATAGAGAGGCTCCCTGTCCCTCGCTGTGAGCATTGTCAGGTTTCAGTGTCTGTTCGCCATATTCTGTTGGACTGCCCACTCTATCAACGAGCACGCCAAACGGACTTTCTTCTCTCCTAAACCCTCTACTCCTGGGAACACTCCTGTCCTCTGCCTTCCCTACATCTCTGGTCTCTCTAATATCAACAACTCTCTCCGTTCCTTAGACATCAAACTTACCTTTCGCCAGACTAACACTCTTCGCACTGATCTAGTTCATACCTCCCCTCTATAGATTCTCCTGGTGTCTACTCTATATCTTGCTCCTCCTGTCCTCTTCAGTACTTTGAAGAAACTGGCCGATCTCTTTCTGACAGACTCAGGGAGCACAAAAATAGTGTTAGGCTTGCTGACACTAATAATGCTCTTTTCTGTCATGTCAGAGATCACAAGTCATCCTGTTGATTGGTCTTCTGCTAAAACTGTCTACCCTACGTCTAACTTTCACAGTCGCCGTCTGGTTGAATCCTCCCTTGTACACAATTTTCCCTGTATGAATCTTAGCCCTGGCTTTGTCTCTGTAGATGCTTTCCTCTCCCATTACATTGTTAAATGCTCCAAACTTCAGAACACCCGTGACTTAACCTGATTCCTTCCCCTTCTATCTCTTCCCCCTTCTCCTCTTTCTGCCTTCTCCTCTGGGTTTTCTTTCTTTTCTTTTGCCTTGTATTTGTCCTTTTTTATTTTCATTTTTTCCCCCACTGTGTTCTTGTTCTTACCCTATGCGGGCCGCCAGCTTCATTGCAGTGCTCCTTTCCTAGATTATGACTGACTCCACTACTACTACTACTACCACTACTACCTCCATTACCCCTCCACCACTTTCTTGTGCCCTCCCCTGTCTGCCTGCCTATAAATACCCCTTCCACCTATCCTTTGCCGGGTCACCATTTGGATTTGACCCGGGCCGGATGTACCGGCGAACATACAACAACAACAACCTTTGTGTTAGTGTGACTTTGTAAATGGTCCAATTCGGACCGAAACGTCGTCGTAACCTCCTCTCTTTTTATATGTGTGGGTTGTGTGTGTAACGCAGAATTTACCTCCAACGGCGTTTTCGCTCAGCGGCTCTTTCTTTACCTTCCCTTCTTGCTGATGGACGCTCCTTTAATCTGACTCTCTCATTGACTTTTTGACAGCAACTGACTTACTACACAAACTCTGAAGATTATGCCTCTAGCACTCCCCTCAGTCCCTTCTACCTCAATCTCTTGCTATACTCTTATCCTTGCACTATCCACTACCCTGCTGCACTCCATACCCTACTAATCATCCCTCTCCCTCTTACAACCCATTCTCCCTGCATCCTGCCCTACCCTGCTGCGCTGTATGACCCCTGTGGTTTAGCGCTTCTTTTGATTATAATAATAATATATTTAATTTCGTAATTTTCTAGTCTACACCCATTAGCCATATTACCTTAGATCAACGGATGCATTAAGCATAGTATACACCAGGATTTCTTCCTGCGGTACCCATCTGATGCTCAGTTTATACATCTTTCAAATCATCCCCAAGGTGAAATGTTGGGTCAACTAGTTGCAGTTTGGTGGCTGTACGATCCGAGAAAAGGATTCCCGTATTGCATAACCCCAGTCACTTGTACATTAGTGCACGTGAAAGGATTAGTGCAGAGTGCATCATTATTTTGTAATGCAATAAGTATTATCAAAGAGGATGTGAAGCAAATCAGAAAAAAATATTTGTAAGTTCTCACATGGGTACTTAATATCCAGATTTCTTCAATAAAAATGGCAAATTAGGTATTTATCAGTTTAGCAGCAGTGAAGGAAGAAACTAATCGCACGAGGATCTTAGAAATTTTGACATGTAAACCATATTTCAATTTTCCCAGTTTTTTTCAGTAAAGGTAAACTGGATCTAAACAGACTAAAATCAATTCAAACTTTAATCTTAAAACTTTGGGTATATAACTTACCAATTTTTTTTCTTGAGGACACACACATAAAAGTACGCTATGTAGATTAACCTAAGATAACCCAATATAGTCAAGCATTGATTGATTTCTGATCAAAAGGGAGATTCTCCATATTTTTCATAGAAACAACTTTGGTAAACTTGGGACATGAAATCTTACCCATCCTAAAATATATCTGAAGAAGTTTGAAGAAAATGCCATTAAACGTTTCAGGCCGACCAGAAGGGACTTTCTCCAATTTATATTACACAGAATCCAACAACATTTGCGCCTTGCTGTTGTTATATATATAAAATACCGAGAAGTTGATGAATGAGACACACTTGTGTATCTTTATTTCCGAAACGTGTCGCCTACACAACAGGCTTCGTCAGTCTAATGCAGGAAACTGTAGAATTATGGAAAAAAAACAGAAGTTTTGATGTTATCAGTCCGTCACCTGTGGGAGGTGATCATTCCCTCGAGTCATTCCCTCGAGTGATTCCCTCGAGTCATTCCCTCCAGTCCTTGAAGAGGTGAGGTGAAGCAGCAGAAGTTGACGTCACAGGTGAACACCAGTAAACAGGATATACTGCCACTGGTGGGAATCGCATACCTTTCTCAAATCCAGTTTCTTCACCTCGCCTCTAGTATATACTGTTAAATCTGGCCGAACGCCTATGCTGTAGGCCTGAAGACGGACCTCCTCCCACCAAAGATGACGGACTGGTCAAGTCTAAATTATTATTTTTACTTATCCTACTCAGCTCATTTCAAAGCCCCAGCCTTATCTAAAGTATACTACCAACCCCCCAGGATGCGACCCACACCAGTTGACTAACACCTAGATACCTAACTACTTACTGCTAGGTGAACATTTATGAGCGTGTTAGACAGGACCTAGTGGAGACAAATGGTTTTTATGAATTGACGTGCTGTTGGAGTGTGAGCAAGGTAACATTTATGAAGAGATTCAGGGAAACCGGCAGGCCGGACTTGAGTCCTGGAGGTGGGAAGTACAGCTCTGAAGGAGAGGTGTTGATAAGTTGCAGTTTTATAACTGTAGTGTAAGCGTGCCTCTGGCAAGAGTGATGGAGTGAATGATGAAAGTATTTCTTCTTTTTCTGGTCACCCTGCCTAGGTGGAAAACGGCCGATGAGCTGATAAATAAAAAATATTTGAACATGAAGGTGTAGGGAATATGTCTTTAAATTTAAAACAAAAATAACCAATAGTTAAGGTATTGTAAAAAATGGCTTAAGAGGTTTAAACATAGTATCCAAATATTCCCTTGTTAAAGACTGACTAATATGTAAGGGGGTAACCATTTTTGTGAAAGAAGTTACCCCTTACATATTATTCAGTCTTTAATTAGGAAATATATGGATAATAGGTTTAAACTCCTTAAGCCAGTATATACAGTAGACAGCAACCACCCAGGGAGGTACTACCGTCCTGCCAAGTGAGTGTGAAACAGAAACCTGTAACTGTTTTACATGATGGTAGGATTGCTGGTGTCTTTTTTTCTGTCTCATAAACACGCTGGATAACAGGTATATCTAGCTACTTCTACTTACACTTTAGGTCACACTACACTGGCATGCACATGCATATATATACATACACACATCTAGGTTTTTCTTCTTTTTCTTAATAGCTCTTGTTCTTTATTTTCTCTATTGTGCATGGGGAAGTGGAAAAGAATCTTTCCTCCGTAAGCCATGCGTGTCGTATGAGGCGACTAAAATGCCTGGAGCAATGGGCTAGTAACCCCTTCTCCTGTATACATTACTAAAAAAGAGAAGAAGAAAAGCTTTATAAAACTGGGATGTTTGAA
Source organism: Cherax destructor (assembly GCA_009830355.1). Classification (NCBI taxonomy): domain Eukaryota; kingdom Metazoa; phylum Arthropoda; class Malacostraca; order Decapoda; family Parastacidae; genus Cherax; species Cherax destructor. Next base: position 15,467 of record WNWK01017662.1, read on the forward strand.
TGTGCGTGGATGTAGTGCGGATGATAAGAAAGAGATGATTGCCAATGTTATGAATGAAAAGAAGTTGGATGTCCTGGCCCTAAGCGAAACAAAGCTGAAGGGGGTAGGCGAGTTTCAGTGGGGAGAAATAAATGGGATTAAGTCGGGAGTATCTGAGAGAGTTAGAGCTAAGGAAGGGGTAGCAATAATGTTGAAGGATCAGTTATGGAAGGAGAAGAGGGAATATAAATGTATAAATTCAAGGATTATGTCGATCAAAATAAGGGTCGGATGCGAGAAGTGGGTCATAATAAGTGTGTATGCACCTGGAGAAGAGTGTAGAGGAGAGAGAGAGAGATTTTGGGAGATGTTAAGCGAATGTCTGGGAACTTTTGAACCAAGTGTGAGAGTAATTGTGGTAGGGTAAACATTTACAGAGGGTGTGGTAGGTAAGTTTGGGGTGCCAGGTGTAAATGATAATGGGAGCCCTTTGATTGAACTTTGTATAGAAAGGGGTTTAGTTATAGGTAATACATATTTTAAGAAAAGGATGATAAATAAGTATACAAGATATGATGTAGGGTGTAATGACAGTAGTTTGTTGGACTACTTATTGGTAGATAAAAGACTGTTGAGTAGACTTCAGGATGTACATGTTTATAGAAGGGCCACAGATATATCAGTTCACTTTTTAGTTGTAGCTACAGTGAGAGTAAAAGTTAGATGGGATACAAGGAAAATAGAAGCAGCAAGTAAGAGAGAGGTGAAGGTTCATAAATTAAAAGAGGGGAGGCAGTTAGGGTAAGATATAAACAACTATTGGAGGATAGATGGGCTAGTGAGAGTATAGGAAACGGGGTTGAAGATGTATGGGGTAGGTTTAAAAATGTGGTGTTAGAGTGTTCAGCAAAAGTTTGTGGTTATAGGAAAGTGGGTGTGGGAGGGAAGAAGAGCGATTGGTGGAATGATGATGTAAAGAGAGTAGTAAGGGAGAAAAAGTTAGCATATGAAAGGTTTTTACAAAGTAGAAGTGATGCAAGGAGGGAAGAGTATATGGAGAGAAAAAGAGAGGTTAAGAGAGTGGTGAAGCAATGTAAAAAGAGAGCAAATGAGAGAGAGGGTGAGATGTTATCAACAAATTTTGTTGAAAATAAGAAAAAGTTTTGGAGCGAGATTAATAAGTTGAGGAAGCCGAGGGAACGAATGGATTTGACAGTTAAAAATAGGTGAGGAGAGTTATTAAATGGAGAGTTAGAGGTATCGGGAAGATGGAGGGAATATTTTGAGGAATTGTTAAATGTTGATCAGGATATGGAAGCTGTGATTTCATGTATAGGGCAAGGAGGAATAACATCTTGTAGGAGTGAGGAAGAGCCAGTTGTGAGTGTGGGGGAAGTTCGTGAGGCAGTGGGTAGAATGAAACGGGCTTAAGGCAGCTGGGATTGATGGGATAAAGATAGAAATGTTAAAAAGCAGGTGGGGATATTGTTTTGGAGGAGTTGGTATTATTATGTAATAAATATATGGAAGAGGGTGAGGTGCCTAGGAATTGGCAGAGAGCGTGCCTAGTTCCTTTGTATAAAGGCAAAGGGGACAAAAGAGAGTGAAAAAATTGTAGGGGAATAAGTCTGTTGAGTATACCTGGTAAAGTGTATGGTAGAGTTATTATTGAAAGAATTAAGAGTAAGATGGAGAGCAGGATAGTAGATGAACAAGGAGGCTTTAGGAAAGGTAGGGGTTGTGTAGACCAAGTGTTTACAGTGAAACATATAGGTGAACAGTATACAGATAAAGGTAAAGAGGTTTTTGTGGCATTTATGGATTTGGAAAAGGCATGTGACAGGGTGGATAGGGGGCAATGTGGCAGATGTTGCAGGTGTATAAAATAGGAGGTAGGTTAGTGAAAGCAGTGAAGAGTTTTTACGAGGATAGTGAGGCTCAAGTTAGAATATGTAGGAGAGAGGGAGTTTATTTCCCAGTAAAAGTAGGCCTTAGACAAGGATGTGTGATGTCACCATGGTAGTGAAGTATATTTATAGATGGGTTGTAAGAGAAGTGAATGAGCAGGTCTTGGCAAGATATGTTGGGTTAAAAGATAAAGAATCTAACACAAAGTGGGAGTTGTCGCAGCTGCTTTTTGCTGATGACACTGTGAATTTGGGAGATTCTGAAGAGAAGTTGCAGAGGTTGGTGGATGAGTTTGGTAGGGAATGTAAAAGAAGGAAATTAAAAGTGAATATAGGAAAGAATAAGGTGATGAGGATAACAAAAAGATTAGGTGATGAAAGATTGGATATCAGATTGGAGGAACAGAGTATGGAGGAAGTGAATGTATTCAGATATTTAGGAGTTTACGTGTCAGCAGATGGATCTATGAAGGATGAGGTGAATCATAGAATTGATAAAGGGAAAAGGGTGAGTGGTGCACTTAGGAGTCTGTGGAGATAAGAACTTTGTCCATGTAAGCAAAGAGGAAAATGTATGAGAGTATAGTTATACCAACTCTCTTATATGGGTGTGAAGCATGGGTGATGAATGTTGCAACGAGGAGAAGGCTGGAGGCAGTGGAGATGTCATGTCTGAGGTCAATGTGTGGTGTGAATATAATGCAGCGAATTCGTAGTGAAGAAATTAGGAGGAGGTGTCGGATAACCAAAACTATTGTGCAGAGGGCTGAGGAGGGGTTGTTGAGGTGGTTCGGACATGTAGAGAGGTTGGAACAAAGTAGAATGACTTCGAGAGTGTAAAAGTCTGCAGTGGAGGAAAGGCAGGGTAGGGGTCGGCCTAGGAAAGGTTGGAGGGAGGGGGTAAAGGAGGTTTTGTGTGCGAGGGGATTGGACTTCCAGCAAGCTTGCGTGAGCATATTTGATAGGAGTGAATGGAGACAAATGGTTTTATTACTTGATGTGCTGTTGGAGTGGAAGCAAAGTAGCATTTATGAAGGGATTCAGGTAAACCGGCAGGCCAGACTTGAATCCTGGAGATGGGAAGTACAGTGTCTGCGCTCTGAAGGAGGGGTGTTAATGTTGCAGTTTATAACTGTAGTGTAAACACGCCTTTGGCAAGACAATGATGAAGTGAATGATGAAAGGTTTTCTTTTTCGGGCCACCCTGCCTTGGTGGGAATCGGCCGATGTGTTAATAAAAAAAAACAGACCTAGAGATATTAAATATATTAGACATCCTTACTATGGATATATTAATTTTACCATTATAAAGACACTTTCAGGTCTATTATCTGAACTTTAACCTCAAATATTTTTTTTCCTAATTGTTGCCCTCGTCTTTTGCTATCGACTGTCTGCTGCTGGGTTTTGTCCTGGCACTGTTTCCACGACTGAAGACACTCCTCTCCAGGGCTGTTCTTCGTATGTTGCCACTTCTCTGCTCTCTCCTTACCTGAGAGTACGTCTGCCTGTCAGCTTCATGTTGTTCTAGACTATGGAACTGGACTGAGGGACTGACCACCTCTGATAGACTGATTACATGATCTTTACCTCTCCACTTTTCCAGTTGTCTCCAATTTATTCTCTGTATTTGACTAAAGAAGCCTACCCCGTAGACGAAACGTTTCAACAATGAAGATTCCAAATTGTTGCGTATGTCTAACACATACCTAGTTATGCAATACCGAAAAGTTGATAAATATGTACACCATATTGCAATAAATACAGCAATAAATAGTTTAAACGTTGAACTAAGAGTCATCATCTCTACCTATAGCAGTCATCACTGAGAATGTGTGCAGCTACAGTCATCAACATAGGGCGTTTGACTGGATATTGCACAGCACAGCACACTGCTCGCACCTACCTCCTTCAGTAAATTCTTAAGTTTATCATAGCTAATTACTGTTGTTGACGCCATTATTACTACCGGAGGAACCTCCAGTTTTCTTAGCTTAAAAAGCAGCATGAAGGCAAGAATCCGTGAAATGTTAAGTGATTATTATGTTGTTAGTGGTGTTCATGGCGGGAATTTACACTGTTATTCCCGGTGTTGCAAGAAGTGTGTCACCTGGGATGGGGTGTGATGGTTTGGAGGGGAGGGGTGTGATGGTAGGGAGGAGGGAGGGGTGTGATGGTAGGGAGGAGGGAAGGGGTGTGATGGTAGGGAGGAGGGAAGGGGTGTGATGGTAGGGAGGAGGGAAGGGGTGTGATGGTAGGGAGGAGGGAAGGGGTGTGATGGTAGGGAGGAGGGAGGGGTGTGATGGTAGGGAGGAGGGGAGGGGTGTGATGGTAGGGAGGAGGGAGGGTGTGATGGTAGGGAGGAGGGAGGGTGTGATGGTAGGGAGGAGGGAGGGTGTGATGGTAGGGAGGAGGGAAGGGGTGTGATGGTAGGGAGGAGGGAAGGGTGTGATGGTAGGGAGGAGGGAAGGGGTGTGATGGTAGGGAGGAGGAAGGGGTGTGATGGTAGGGAGGAGGGAAGGGGTGTGATGGTAGGGAGGAGGGAAGGGGTGTGATGGTAGGGAGGAGGGAAGGGGTGTGATGGTAGGGAGGAGGGAAGGGGTGTGATGGTAGGGAGGAGGGAAGGGGTGTGATGGTAGGGAGGAGGGAAGGGTGTGATGGTAGGGAGGAGGGAAGGGTGTGATGGTAGGGAGGAGGAAGGGGTGTGATGGTAGGGAGGAGGGAAGGGGTGTGATGGTAGGGAGGAGGGAAGGGGTGTGATGGTAGGGAGGAGGGAAGGGGTGTGATGGTAGGGAGGAGGGAAGGGGTGTGATGGTAGGGAGGAGGGAAGGGGATACCTCATAATGCAGATGTAAATAATGTGTTACTATCTGGGCTACATATTGCAGCCCAAATTTGAAATATACATAACTTATGTATAGTTACGTAATTATGTACTTTTCTAAACAGGTTTTTGTCACGTATTGTTTTGTTGTCAATTCAATATTAAAGAAGAGTGCTGTATCACGTTTATGTAACCTTTAAGAAACTTCTTTGAATATATATCTCGGAAAACAGCTGATATTTTGCATTTATTTATTTAATTGACCAAGTTTTGAGTTTAGATGTGTCATTAAGAACATGTGGTTCTTGTCACATACCTGTTACCGATTTCAAGGATTTGGACACCTTGCAAGATATTGTTCGCGCACAGCTGGCAACACCTGAGAGTTTCCGATTAATGTTGACGAACCCTTCACACGAGCTAGATGTCCGAATTGCTGAGGCTCACCATGATCATTCCCGCTCGAGCCCCGTGTGCCTTAAGGAACGTGAAATTCACCTGAAGGAAATGGAGGACATGTGTGTGTGCCAGGCCATGAAACATCTTCGCTGGGATCTATCCCGGATATATATTCGCTTGGTTTCCCTACTTTTGTCGAATACAGACACCTCTTTCTCAGCTCTTACACATAATGGATATACAGTGGATCCTCGGTTTTCGTTCACCTCCAAACTCGAACAATTATGCAAGTGTATTTTTGTAAGTGCTTTTGTAAGTGTATTTTTTGGGGTCTGAAACGACTAATCTAATTTACATTTGTCCTTATCGGAACAAATTCGTTCAGTAATGGCACTCGAACAGCATTCTGGAAAGAATTTTGAACGAAAACCGAGGGTCCACTGTAAAGGACTTTCCTCTAAAACTCCTATTTCGGTTTCAAATTCAACACAACTCTCACAATCTTACTGTCTCTGCTCCTCAGATAATTTAGTTGGGGGTTCACAAATATTCATTCATTTCTACTCCAGACTCTCGATTTCTTCAAGACCCTTGACTTCGATTTTTCTCACTCTTTCTCAGGAATATCCGTGCTGTACAGTCTTCCACTCTAGTTATTTCTACAGTCCCTTCCTTTCTCTTCCTAAGAAATCTTCAGGGGCCCTTTACAGATCCCTACGATGAATGTGCTGACACTAAAAGTTCCTTACAGTCCCTTGTCCCATAACAATTTTATTCCATCTCTGGCACCTATTACATCACAGGTTTCTACCCTTCCACTGATGAAACGATAGAAGCAATTTCAGCTTGCTTACGTTCATGACATACATTGCTCTATATATTCCGATTCCTCAGACTGATCATCGCCAGGGTAATCTCTAACGCGACAGTGCTCGAAGATTCGCTAATGTAACAACAGCAATCCTAGTGTTCTCCCAATTCTGTCTTGCAGTCCACACAACCTAAGTCTTTAGTGAACTTTAACCCATTTCCACTGCGGCCTGACTTTATCCATCACTCGCTTACATAACTTCTAACTTTTTTTTTTAAACTATTTTAAAATGGAATATAAGAGCATACTTCAGAAATCGGTAAGAGTTCCAGGTGCTGATCTTTTTCACCTATATGCCTTTGTCTGTAAGAAACTAAACTTCGCCAGGTGTCTAAGTTTCTAAAATCTTTAACAATCTGTTCATCTTTACCCGATGTTTCCTATAATGAAATCGCACTTTAGTGCGCACTGATATTCTGTATTCCATACTGTTTATTCAGACACCACTATATTATACTGCAGTACGTGTTTATTTAAATTAATTGTACACAATCTGCACTTTACACCATTTCATTCTCTCTCCTTATTTTCAAATACCCAACAATACTTAGTTTTATATTTATCTGAGTCAACACTTTTAGGAGAATTTAATTGTCATCATTTCCTCTGGGTTGTCCCATTGTGACGTGATAATTTATTGGAATCTTTCTTTTGTTACTCCTTTACCTTAATGTCCTGAGATTTTGACACATGAAGGCCATCGAAAGTACACTGTGTATTGAGCTTTCACTTTTCGTAACATCAGTGGTGTTAGACTTCGGGCAGTTTTAAACGATCTTCATGATAGTGACCTCGCCGCTCTCGGTGGCAGTCTAAATTGGTCTCTTCACATTATACTCTTTTTATCCTCATTCATCACAGATATATTCCTCCAAAATTGAACTGCTACATTTATTTGTTGCAGCTCTTCTTTCAGGTGCTGGAATCACTATCTGTTGACCCCCGGAACTTGAAACAAGTGCGAACACATGCCCGTCATGCCACAAGAGTAGCCAAGAGTGCTTGTTGGACTACACTTTAAATCCACCACTTCTGAAGTCACAAATGCAACAGGACGTCACTTTTCTTAAGTAGGTTTCCCTTTGGGAACCTACTTAAATCCTTTTAAATATAAATATTCTTATACTCTAAGCTACAATACAATGTTCTCATACTTCGGCATAGGCCTATTATCTTTCCTCTATCGTATTTGGTCAACATAAGTGATACCCAGACAGTGGAAGTCTACTGTTGTCCTTCCTCGTTGGAAACTGAGTATGTCAGGCTACGATCCCTCCTGTTATCCATCAATAGCTCACTAGTTACATTTATTGTCACCAGAAAACTAGTGTAGTATTTTGAGACATAAGATAAGATCAGATTTCTTCGGATTTTTAGCCCCGGAGGGTTAGCCACCCAGGATAACCCAAGAAAGTCAGTGCGTCATCGAGGACTGTCTGTCTTATTTCCATTGGGGTCCTTAATCTTGTCCCCCAGGATGCGACCCACATCAGTCGACTAGCACCCAGGTACCTATGCTAGGTGAACATGACAACAGGTGTAAGGAAACACGTCGAAATGTTTCCACCCGCCGGGAATCGAACCCGGGCCCTCCGTGTGTGAAGCGAGAGCTCTAGCCACCATACCACATCAGTTTGGATACAGAAGGGGCAGTTCTAACGGCAATCATCTTTTACTCGCAGAAGATATAGCGATATGTCTTGTCAGACCCATTTTTGTGAATTAAGAGGTGAACTCCCACTTTTTCTTAGACTTTATGGCAAATCCATACTTTAGTGTCCGGATCAGTAACAACTTCTCTTCTGACTTTGTTTAAGCAGAATGCATTCCATAAGGATGCATTATGTGTGGATGAATTTGGCTTTGTTCTGGCACAAATATCTAACAAGTGTCCACCTCCTTAAAGAGTGCAAATGAGTGTTTTTCAATGGGCTACATCACATGGCTTCATATTCTCAGTATCGAAAACGGATTCGTTTATATTTACTCGACGCCCAGTTTTTCCCCATCTCGTACTCTGCAAGACTGCCAATATGGTGAATTTCTTGGCCTCAACTCTGGAGGATGTTATGGAAATTACATGTGACAGCCCTAAAAGCTGAGTCTCATAGCACACAGAATTTTCTAAAAGTTGTCTTGTTTTTACCTGATAAGATGACAGCGACGTTCTTCGGTTTCGTACAGCCTAGGTGCTGTCTCAACTTGCATTCGTGTGCTTCAACAGCTATTCTTTCCATACTCTGTCAAAGATTGCATCTCTGTCTCTGTTCTTTTCGTTCGTCCCCATTCAAAGTCCTATATGTTTAAAGTACGCTTACTGGATATAGCAAATATTTTCATGGCAGTCTTATGCACTTGTAGCAGTTGTCATCCACAATGTTTCTCCTTCCATGTTTTTCTCTGTTGTAGATTCTAACTCTCAAAGTGAGTCGTAAGCTCTTCATAGTTTTAATTCATTGTATTTCATTGTTCTTTGTATTCAACGCTGTGTTGCCTCTTCAGCAAACATAGACATTCTTTTCCTGGGCCCCTGACCCATTCTGGTGTTTATGGCAATTAATTTGTATGTTCCACGAACCTATTTCTCGTGCAGGGATCTGCCATTTTCAGACTATTTTCTAGTTTTATTCGGGAGCATTCAGGATCCTGGGTAGCATCGCTGGATTAGATAAAAAGATGTTATTGCTGAAATTGTAGTACTTAGTTGACCTCTTTTTCATCACTGTTGTTTTTGGAAAATAATTCTCGTGTGACAGCGTATTGGCCATATAAGAATCGCACATAATATTCACATGGAGAAGCGCCCGTTGACTCGCTGTGAAATTTGTCAGGTCGATGATGGTTAAATACCTGTAGACTGAATAGTAAAATTTTCAAAAACCATTCAGAATTTATCCCCGGTCTTTCTTCGGCCAGAATTCCTTTTATAAAGCCCAGCTTTCAATGCGGAGCCACACGATGCTTTCATTGAAACTGTGGAACTAAATCCGACTTGTTAGCTACCTTCGGTCTTACAATGCTCTATGATCCACATGGGTTTAGTGTTCACACATTGTGAATATTAGAGGAATTTTGAGGCTGAGAAACAATAAAGGCGAAAGGAACATACTTAGGGGCACTAAACTATTTACTTTGCTAAGATCAGATTTTGTTTGCTTCTTCTTTGTATTATATTTAAGAAACTAAATATCCAACGTCCTGCTTTTCCTGATAGCCCATAAAATAAGGTCAATGGGTATAATCACATCTTCGTAGCATTTGCTAAATACCTTTGCATAGTCCGTGTAGGTCATAGCATTTTATTTTCCATAAAACGCTTTTGTAATTTTGTCATAATTATCAAATAATTGCGATATGCATGATGTTCCAACTCAAAAGCTATGGCAGCTGAACATAAGGGCAAAAAATATAAGTGCTCATGAGCCTCCAGGTGTGAGAGGGGTTAGGTTTGAGGGCTCCAGGAGTGAAAGGCTCCAGGTGCGAGAGCCTGCAAATGCTGGGTCACCTTAACCCTTTCCCTCCTTTATTTGGCTTTGTAGTGGAAATTTATCTTAATTCAAATTTGCTATGGGGCAGTGTTGAGGTGGTTCGCACCACACAAAATGGATTGGTCCGTTGGGTGGATCTTCTGGTGGACCGCCGGCTAACATGTAGGCTGGTTCATTCGATTGCTGTCTGACAGCAGAAGTATTACCTGCAGTTGTTGATAGTGTGCAACTCTTAGTACACTACACAAACAGCTTCGTCCGTTACTAGCCATATGGTGTTTCAGCTGATCCCAGTCAAAATATGCAGTTTCGCTTAGTCTTGCTCTGTTAATTCTGGGTGAGCCATCTTGGGCTGAGCCTTGGGTAGGGTCAGGGAAGTTTTCATCGATAGAAAAAAAAAAACACAGATATGGGGCTTCCTAAAAACTAATGACAGAATGCGTGTGATACACAAAAAGATGAGTGCATTGCTGTGGTATGCATATATTGAGAGGATGGGTTCTGCAGAGCCCAGTAGAAAGATATATTTCTGCATCCTAGCCACAAGACCTCTGTTGATGTTGGAGTCCTCGGTGGGACAGCCTTTTCCCCCTCTTTCGTGAATTCTTCCTGCCCAGCCTTCGGGCTTGATGTGGGTGTGTGTACCAGGGGGATGGGGGTACTGGTGGACGTACAGGATGAGAGGGAGAAGCATCCTGTTTCCTCCCAGGGTCACTCACCTCTCACCACTGTACAGGGGCTCCTCTTGGGTTCCTGGTCAGGAATGCTGGTTTCATTTGCCCCCGACAATAGCTCACGACTCGTAGCCAGGGGTTCACCCTTCTGGAGTTCTATAGTGTGTCAAAGCCAAATTTACTTCGGTGTCTTCTGACTCTTAAGGGAATTTAGAAGCACGACAAAAGAGAACTCGAAACACACTGAGGAGCGCTGATCCTCAGCCAGTGTTGCGTGTCAGATGCTCAGCTTCCGAAGGATTGATTCCTATTCTGGCCCTAAGGACATGAAGGTGAATGCTAAGTTCTCACCAAAATCCAGGGAACACGTCCTGTGTCTCTGACAGGGGGACAATGTACTGGATACTTTTCCTCGTAAGGAAATGCCAGATGTTTCCTCCCAAATAAAGTCTTCTAACAGCAGCTCAAACAGGTCCTGTTCCTAGATTTTTAAAGTGGCCCCTTCCTCTGAGAAAGCGGGATTGCTTTATGACCTGGTAATCTATTTGTTATTTAATACACTTATATGTCAACTGTTATTTATCAAGAGGTTTGCTACGTGGTGATGATTAACCCGGATACGTCTCCAGGACGAATATAGAATAACATCACGAAGATATCGGAGAAGTAAAACCTGAGTAAAGTGCCCAGATTTTTCATCATGGGTAGGTGGTTCAGAGGTAGCCAACAAATTTGCTGAGGGTTTCTGTTTCCAGTGTCGGAAGTAAATCTAGTTCCAAGCCAGGAGGCATCAGAAGATGGTCTTTGCCAAATGTGAATGACAATGGGTAGCCTTGTGGTCCATTGTTTGGAATGTCACTGCATTGTCAGCCTCACCCCTACGGCGCTAGGGAAGGACAGGTTCCACTGCGACATGTGGCACCTCGTACCCTGTCCCTAACAATTTTTTCATTGAACTTATTAGTATTTGGAGAATTGGAGTGACCTACAGTTGGCAGCAGTCTGTGAGTCTAGCTCTTCCCAAGCATGGCGGGGACTCATAAGAACATAAGAATGGAGGAACACTGCAGAAGGCCTACTGGCCCATACAAGGCAGGTCCTTATCAAAACCACCACTACCTAAGAATTTACTCCTGTACTCACGACACTAATCAAACCCAGCCCCTCCCACTCATATATTTGTCCAATCTCTTTTTAAAGCCACCCAAGGTCCTAGCCTCTATCACCCTACTCGGAAGATTGTTCCACGCATCTACAACTCTGTTCGAAAACCAGTACTTGCCTATGTCCTTTCTAAATCTAAATTTATCCAATTTAAATCCGTTATTTCTCGTTCTTACTTGGTTCGATATCCTCAGTATTTTATTAATATCTCCTTTGTTTATGCCCATCATCCACTTGTACACCTCGATGATATCTCCCCTCATTCTACGTCTCTCCAGAGAGTGGAGATTCAATGCTCTAAGTCTATCTTCATACGGGAGATTTCTTATACTGTAAATCATTTTAGTCATTCTTCTTTGTATGTTCTCCAATGAATCTATATCCATCCTGTAGTAAGGAGACCAAAACTGAGCTGCATAATCCAAATGAGGTCTCACTAGTGATGTATAGAGCTGTAAAATAACTTTTGGACTTCTGTTGCTTATACTTCTTGAAATAAATCCTAGTAATCTGTTAGCCTTATTGCGCACACTTAGGCACTGTTGTCTTGGCTTTAGATTTCTGCTTACCATGACTCCCAAGTCTTTTTCACATTCTGTATGATCAAGCTCAACTTCACCTAGTTTATAAATTCGAGGGATATTTTCATTACCAACGACTAGCACCTTACACTTGTCCACATTGAACTTCATCTGCCACTTTTCAGACCAAGACATTAATTTATCCAAATCCTCCTGGAGTTCACTGTTATCCTCCTCAGAATGAATTATACGGCCTATTTTTGTATCATCAGCAAATTTATTCATGTCACTTGCAATTCCTTCATCAAGGTCATTTATGTAAATTATGAACAACAATGGGCCCAAAACTGATCCTTGTGGAACGCCACTAGTGACAAATCCCCATTCAGATTTGACCCCATTAATGGAAACTCTCTGCTTTCTATTGGTAAGCCATGCCTCTATCCATGCTAGAACTTTACCTCCTATACCATGAGCTGCCACCTTTCTTAAGAGTCTCTTGTGAGGTACTCTATCGAAGGCCTTACTGAAATCCAAGTAAACTATATCATATTCTTTATCACTGTCTACTGCCTCAAATGTTTTATTGAAAAACGTCAGTAAATTTGTCAGGCAGGAACGACCTCTCGTAAACCCATGCTGAGATTCATTAATCAAATTATGTTCTTCAAGGTGACTTCTGATAATATCAGCTATAATTGATTCTAATAATTTGCCTACTATAGACGTGAGGCTTATTGGACGGTAATTTCATGGAATGGACTTATCCCTGATTTGAATATAGGAACTACATTAGCTATCTTCCACATCTCTGGCACAACACCAGTTAGGATGGACGTATTAAACACATTCGTTAATGGCTGACTAAGTTCCATTTTGCATTCTTTAAGTACCCTGGAAAACAACTCGTCGGGTCCCGGGCACTTGTTTTGCTTCAGTTTATCTATCTGTTTGATAACCATGTCCTTCGTGACAGTAATATTAGTTAATTTGAATTCTTCAGGAACTGAATAATTGTTAATTTCTGGAATCTCATTTACGTCTTCTTGTGTAAAGACTGACAAAAAATAGTCATTAAATAGAGAACACATTTCCAGTTCGTTATCCGTCAGCTGTCCATTCCCAATTTTCAGAGGTCCTACCTTTTCCCTCACCTTCGTCCTGTACACTTGAAAGAACCCTTTTGGATTAGTCTTTGATTCATTAGCAACCTTAATCTCATAGTCACGTTTAGCCTTTCTAATCCCCTTTTTTACTTCTCTTTTCAACTGAACATATTGGTCAATAAGGTTAACATCTCCTCTTTTGATGCGCCTATAAATTCCTCTTTTCTCCCCTAATAGATGTTTTAGCCTCCTGTTAATCCATTTGGGATCGTTATTATTTGACCTAAATTCTCTCTGGGGAATAAACATACTCTGTGCACGTTGTACATTATTAAGAAAAAATCATAAACGCAGATCCCATCGTAATCGTTAGCTAGATTACCCCAGTCGAGATTAGACAGGTGTTCCCTAAGTCCAATATAATCGGCAGAACGAAAATCAGGAACTTTTACCGTATTATCCCTATTCTCGTACTCCCATGTAATATTAAAGTAATGGATTTGTGATCACTAGCTCCAAGCTCTTCAGTGATCTCCAGATTATTTACAAGAGTTTCTTTATTTGACAAGACTAGGTCGAGCAAATTATTACCTCTGGTAGGCTCCGTCACACACTGCTTCAGAAAACAGTCCTGAACTACTTCCATAAAGTCACTGGACTCCAGATTACCGGTCAAAGAAGTCCAGTCAATTTGACTAAAGTTAAAATCCCCTACTATCACTACGTTATTGTGCCTAGAAGCCCTAACAATTTCGTCCCAAAGAAGTCTCCCTCTATCGTGATCCAAGCCTGGAGGTCGGTATATTACACCTAGAATCAGTTTTTCTTGACCTTCTAGAAACTCTACCCAAACAGATTCTGTTAATGATCCATCTATTTTTATGCCTGTTTTTATGCAGCAATTTATATTTTCTCGTACATACAATGCAACTCCACCCCCTTTCCCATTATATCTATCTACATGGAACAACTTAAACCCCTGAATATGACACTCAGCAATCATATCCCGACTCTTGGTATTATACCATGTTTCAGTTATTGCAATGACATCAAAGTTCCCAGACATGCTACCAAACGTAATTCGTTAATTTTATTTCTGGCGCTTCGACAGTTAGTATAAAATACATTGATATGTATCTTCTTGTGAACCTTTTTCAGCTTTTGTTTTACACAATTTCTGTTACTATCATTACCCTGTGTCACTCGATTACTGTTATTGTTATGATTTATGATATCAAAGCCTGAATCAATATTTTGGCCCTCATTATTTACCATTCCTAAACCCATACCTCTAACTAATCCTAGTTTAAAGCCCTAACAACATCCTCAACTGAGCTAGCGAGAAATCCTACACCTTCCCTGGATAAGTGAACCCCATCCCTGGCATACATGTCATTTCGGCCATAGAAGTGGTCCCAGTTGTCAATGAATGGGACTGCATTATCCTTACAGTGTTTGTCCAGCCAGCAATTTATACCAATCGCTCTGGACAGCCATTCATTTCCAACACCCCTTCTTGGCAAAATGCCACATATAACAGGGCTCCCTCCCTTCTTCCTAATGATGTCTATTGCTGCCTTATACCTACTAACTAAATCCTCACTTCTACGCTTGGATACATCATTGCCTCCAGCACTGAGGCAGATAATAGGATTGATCCCATTACCATGCATGATGTTGTCAAGCCGGCTAACAATGTCTTCCATCCCAGCCCCAGGAAAGCAAACCCTCTGTCTCCTACTCCTATCTGTCAAGCAGAAGGCCCTATCCATATATCTAACTTGGCTATCCCCAACAACAACAATGTTTTTACCTTCCTTGGTACAGTTCGTCGACGTTCCCAGTAGTCGACTCACATTCGTCTGGTAGCACAGAAAAGGAGTTCGAAGTTTCCACAGCAGTCTCTTTCTTCTTCGTCGTTACTACCTCTCCATTCGTCTTCTTGATCTTCAACTTCGTCCCATGCTGTCCGGCCACTGCCCAGGTTCCCTTCTTGACCTGAGGACTCACAACAGGAGGACTACTACGAATCCTCTTGTTTTCCTCCGTCAATCGCCGTATCTCAAGCTTCGCTACCCTCAATTCCTCCTTAAGCTGCTGGTAAAGTTGCTCAATAGGGGGCATCTTGATTCAGTCCACAGGGAGTACACTAGACACGTCTTCACTGAGCTAAGAACAGGTCACCACTGAGCTAAGAACAGGTCACCACTGAGCTAAGAACAGGTCACCACTGAGCTAAGAACAGGTCACCACTGAGCTAAGAACAGGTCACCACTGAGCTAAGAACAGGAAGCTGCGAGCTTCTGTCCAATCTTTGACGTGGTGCATCAGCAAGTTGTTGAGTATATTGTATGTACATCTGATATCTGGACAGAAAGCTGCCTCTCTTCCGTGCAGCTTCACTGTTACAAGTAATGGTCAGTGAATGGCTACATAGTTTGACTGGTTGACATCCAGGAGGTTCTGCAAAGACCCTTCATAATTTGGAGGAATTCTTTGGGAGGCTTCTCATTTCTTGCCACATCCCCGACTCTGTGACTGCCAGTCAAACTGTCCTGGATTTTTCCAAGAGTTTCTGATTAAACAGATCATTCAGTATAGGAGTCTGTTCGTGTTACCAAAGGAAGTTTCCCCTGGAAGGAAAGGTTCTCATAGGGAACATTTATGACGACTACATTTTTATTTACAACTGTTGATGATGTTTTCGGTACTATTCCCGACTGAATCAGTGTCTAATTGTATGTTGACACTTTAAGTGAAATTGTAAACTTGTGCTTCTAGGGTGGTCTGTCGTTAACTTTAGGTTGGAGTGAGCACCATCACGGAGCCGGCTGCTTCTAATGGCCACATGTTTTCCATTCTGAAGACGGTGACTGTTCGTTTACCTGATCCCAAGTTAGGCAACCTCCTCCATGTGTGCTGCTGTGGTGTGGGTCTTCCTTATGAGCAGCATGTATTTTTTATTTCCCAGTAGGACTACATCCACCCGGTAGATTAAAAGATGTTGAAGTATTTAGCAGACCTAAATTTGTGGCACAATAACATAAGAACATAAAACGGAACACTGCAGCAGGCCTACTGGCCCATGCGAGGCAGGTCCAGGTCACATCCACTTAAGGAGCACGGCTTTAGACCTACTAGCACAAGCTAGTCAAGTCCAACTCACACCCACCCATCCACATCCACTCGTGTATTTATCTAATCTATTTTTAAAACTACACAACGCCTTAGCTTCTATGACGGTACTCGGGGAGTTTGTTCCACTCATCCACAACCAGTGTTTTCCTATATCCTTCCTGAATCTGAATTTTTCCATCTATAACCATTGCTGCGAGTCCTGTCTTGGCTAGATATTTTTAACATACTATTTACATCCCATTTATTCTTGTTTTCTATTTATACACCTCAATCATATCCCCCCTAATTCTACGCCTTTCTAGAGTGCAGATTCAGGGCCTCAGTCTATCCTCATAGGGAAGATTTCTGATACATGGGATCAACTTTGTTATCCTCCTTTGTACGTTTTCCAGTACATTTATATCCATTCTGTAATACGGTGACCAAAACTGTGCAGCATAATCTAAATGAAGCCTAACCAAAAATATATGGAGTTGAAGAACAACCTGAGGACTTCTATTATTTATGCTTCTTGATATGAAGCCAAGGATTCTGTTAGCTTTATTGCGAACACTTATGCACTGTTGTCTTGATTTCAGATTACTGCTAACCAGAACTCCTAAATTCTTTTCGCAGTCAGTAATATTATAAGGCAGATGCCAAGGTGAAGGAGGCTATAATGAGCTCGCGCTGTAGTGACGTTTAGCCATTTATAATGACGTGACCTTCAGAAGTGGAGGACCGGTGAACACTAAACGAGAACCAAGTTATTTAAGTTTTGGAAGAATGTGGAATTGTCACTCATCCTCCTCCATCCAACGTTGGTGCACCTTAACACTGTGGTGAATGGTGGAATTTGTGATTTATGCCAGAATTAGTAGTAGGGCATTCTATGGGAGGGATGCCACTTCCCACAGGGCGCTTGCCTGACAAAGAACCAAGAATCGATTTTGGCATAAACGGTTGAGATATGACTCTTGGTCTAATAAATTTGCTCACTTCTGGCTGAGAACAAGGAACGTTTTATGGACGTGAATTGTGGGATGCGATAAAAAAAAAATGATTTTTTTAAGTGAATTGTCCCGACTGTAGCAATTTGGTAATGAACGTGTAAATCTATTGTATAATTTTAGCAAAGGAATATGTTTCAAGTGCTGAATAACTAAAAGGTTCTAGTGTTTTGTAAATACAAAGAAAAACACATTCTTTATCTTTATTCGCCTCTATATTTGCCGGCCTGGGTCTTTTCCAGATGTTGACCCGGCCTTGGTTCCCAGTCATGGGTCACGGGAGTGTCTTGAAGATCATGCCAGCTGCGCGGCAGCTGGCGATGCAAGGAAGGCTTATGAAGCTGCACAGCAGCAGGCAGTGTCACGAAGGGAGGAGAAAGCGATCATTACAGTGTCCTCTAGAGCCACACCCCAGATTTAGGCAGTAGCCAGAGCGCTGGGGAAGCTCAACTTCATGGTGATTAGTGGAAGGAAGCTTGCTAGTGGGCAGTAACGTTCTGGATACTTGGATTACTTTTATCTTGATGTAGTCGTCTTCTAGAAACTGTGATGTTCTCGAGCATTTCTTCGGTGCCGCCAGTGAACTTGACTGTTCCCTCACGGAGTCGAGTGTGAGTTTTGCAATGCATAGCATCACTGAATTGGTTCGTTGCGTAGAACTTTGTTATTCCATTTGGCGTACTTATATGGCGGATGTAGACAGGTTTTTGCTCTGGCCGAGTTTTTGCTCTTGATGTGCTGGTGGTTAGGGAGTAGCAGTGGCTGTTCCAGTCGTTGGTATGGTGTCAGTGGTGCTGTTTGCAGAAGAGGCGTGAGGCTGGGTTGAGGTCTCTGGTCCGTTTCCTTGATGGAGGAAGTCAATGGAAGCGTCTCATTGGTGGGATTTTGAGGCGGCTCGGCACATGTAGATGGTAGTGGTGGTGGAGCTTCAGGTGTTGAGACATTGACGATATTTGTGGTGGTCTTGATGTCTGAGGAAGGTGGAGAATCAGGGAATGTAAAGCTGGGCATGTTGTTTAGCCTGACGAGTTCATTGAGGGTAGTGTTGAAGGATCCAGGTATGGCCATGTTGTGCATAAGAGCATACACCATGCAGTAGTGGATTTTTGTAGTTTCATCGGCAGTTATTGACGGTAATGTGGTGGTGGAGGAAGTTTGGGTGGCAGCTGTAACATTGCATGCTGTGTCGGAATTTCTCGGCCTCAACGTATTTTGGGTTGATTTGGAAGTAATGGATTGCCATTCCCTCGGCGAGAGTTTGGGCAGCCATGTTGACGTCACTGAAAGTAACCTTTAGCATTGAATAAGCGTTGCGTATACTGGTCCACAGAGGCCCAAGGGTTCTGGTCTTCTATTGATGTCTTGATTTCTTCGATAGGCTGGGTTGTGATAAGTTTGTCCAGTCGTTTGAGGAACACCGTTCTCTTGGCCCTCAAAGCTGAGGAAGACACGACTTGAAACCGTGTTCATGCAGAGTGGTTGTAGCGTTGGTTAACTTTTCAGCTTTAATGTCGTCAGTACAGACTACAATGAAGGGAGATTGGAGAGTGAGAATCGCATGAAATTTGACCTGCAACCTGTAGCTAACGGTAGATTCAAGTGCCAGTTTGGACGAGTCATTTATTGTCCCACTTCTTGGTTTGATCTTCACACGACTTGAGAAATGCATCGTGGACAAGCATGGAAGACGGCGAATGCAGAAGTAAAGGTTCCCCACCCCAACGGGGATTGCAAGTGTTCCTGCCCCCTACTTTAGATTGTTGCATGCAAGTGACTGTGAATTTTTTATAATTACCTGAGTGCCTGTAGGGAACTCTAAGAATTTTAAAGGATTTCTTTTGACATTAATAACTTTATGGATTTAAGTAATGCTGGTTATTTAAGCCTGGTGTGATAATATTTGTGTTTGATTTATTTGTGCAGTTACTTTGTTTTTGTGTGTTTTACATCATATTTTTGTTTTTATGAGCGACAAATTTTGTACCTGAGCAAGGCACTCTTAAAGTTTCAAAACTTTCTGCAGTACAGTGGACCCTCGGAAATCGAACACTCCCAACTCGCCCTTTTATGTAAGTTTATTATTGTAAGTGCTTTTATAGGTGTATTTTTGGGGGTCTGAAACGGACTAATCTAATTTACATCATTCCTTATGGGAATAAATTCGTTTGGTAACAACACTTGAACATCATTCTGGAATGAATAATGTTCGATTTCCGGGGGTCTACAACAAAAATAGCTTGGCCTCACCAGCGTCAAGGAACCTCCCTTGACGGGTTCCATAATGTGTAGACATCTCCAGAGAATACTAGAAGGTCAACTTATTGATCTCCCTCTAGCCTGTTTCTGGTTTTGTAACAGTTTGTCAGAGAATATTCTGGTCCAGTTATTCTTTTAAATTAAGTGAAATTTTATTGTTGCATTGGGATCACAAATGGTAGAACAAAAACTTAACGAAATAAAATTTGAGATTTTTAATACAAAAGTTGTCTAGGTAGACATTCAAAAAATTAATACATGGGAATAATTTAGGATATTAGCTCCTACACTTCTCTTGAGTATTATTGGGTATATATTAACAGCAATGTTAAATTGTACATATAGTAGTTTAGTGCTGAGGGCACGTTTTGTAACAGTACGACTCTTAAGTATCATCTGGTACGTAGCTATGACGAGTTATTCTCAAATGAAAAATATAAGTACGTACAAGTGTGTGTGTGTGTGTGTGTGTGTGTGTGTGTGTGTGTGTGTGTGTGTGTATGTGCTTGTTATGTCTCGGAAAGACTCGACTCAACTTAGTGACTCACAAAAAGTCCACAAATACAACTTCTTGACCAACAAGGCAATCAAACAGTTTGCTTGAACAATAAAACGAACCAGTCGCCAAACAGCAATAATGTACTAAGTAGCAGTGAGCAGCAGATCGTCAGACCAGGGTTTAGCACTTCTTTTGATTATAATAATAATAATCGTCAGACCAGTAACAAGGAGATAAAATAACGACCCTAATTGGGGACCATCGGGAGATCCTTCATAAACGACATAAAACTCCCTTAATACTGAATCTAAGTTCAAAATAACCAAATCCCTGACTACGACGGTGCGTAGGTGCCACAACAAAGTTGGTTAGGTAAGGTTCGTCAGGAAACAGGACAAAGTGTTTCCTGACGCAGGTCTTTGTCAGATGACCCGCCGTTGGAGCTTTTGGTCATCTGACAGAGGCCTTCCGCTGGCCAAAGTTATAACCATTTTTTATATACGTATTAACAAAGTTGGTCAGAAGGTTTAGCCTGGGTTGAACAGTGTGTCTTCACGACACAACCTCTGTAAAACGTCAAAAATCACTAAGTCTGAACAAAGCTCTGTGAACAGAGTTACAAGAATTATGTTTCGGATCTACAACAAAACAGACTCTACCAAAATCACGAACATCAAGGAACAGATCTAGAGAGAGATGCTTCTCAAACGAGAAGATGCTATAGAGAGAGGGTGTGGTATGGCCAGCAGCTCCAACATCAGGTGAGATCACGTGACTAGCCAGTGTTTACTCCAGCGACGGCGCCAGGTTCCGCCCGACACAAGCGAACCGGTAGTTTGCGAGGACGGACAGCAAATTACAATTCTCCAACCAGCAAGCACAGTGAGAGGTGTAAATGTTACATCCTACCTATATACATGAGCTTATATAATAAGTCAATTATATAAAGCAAGATATTTTCATTTTAACTATTAATGAAAACATCGGCAATATAAAATTACATGAAAAGGTAATTTATATTTAGAGTATACATAATATGCATTGTGTCCCTTACAGAGGACACAACAGCTATAAAGAGTCTTTTAAACTGCATTCCATTTTACAATCCTTATTTTTTTCTCCCTCAGGGGAAGTTCCTTGATGCTGGTAGGATCTCTTAGATTCAAAGAAATGGACCTGATTGTCTTCCTTTCCCTCATGCGTTGTATGATCTCTATGGGTTTAAAGCTTCCCTATGTATGTAATAAAAATAATCCCAGAGTCCTGTACTTAGCACCAGGTGCCCATAGTAATAATGGCTGCCTTCCATTCCTACAGAAGTTCAGGGAAATTGCGAGATCCCGTTCCTGATACGGGGCACGTGGTTCAGCTTTGAGAAGGGTCGCAACACCATCACGGACATTGATGACACAACCATGTCGGGCTTCGGACAGTGTGTTGCTATTAAGGTATACCGCAACGACTACAAGGCTCTCCTCTTCCGCTCCAGCGATTGTTTCTTCTGTGTCCGCTTCCACATCCGCACCGTGAACGTCCTGGAGAAGAGCGCCAGTAAGTAGTAGGGATTTATGTAATGCCTGTTTAAGCTGGGTGATAGATAAGAGGTTGATGACAGAACAGTTGGAGGAATGAATAAAATAAAAGATTTTTATGGTGGTGAATGGATGGTTGGGGGGGGGACGGGAATAAGGGATTTTGTTGGTGGGAAGACTGATAAACTGACTAAGCTTTACTTTTGTAACTATGGAAAGTAGCTACAGATGGGAGAGTACCAGGAGGAAAGAAGGTAGACCCGAATCATTAAAGTGGTTTGACATACTCAATGGTAAAAGTGTGCAACTTTAACTTTTTTCACTTATTTTTCTATTTCCTGCTCCTATTTAACTACAGTCCTTAACATCCATGACATATCAACGCGACAATTGGCTCAGTATAGGTTGAAGTAACAGTGGAGAGTCATGTTTATAAGAGAGCCACTACTAACCCAGTGTTCAAACAGCTGGATGCAACACCTTCTCCCCGGACTACAAACCCTCGCTGGACGAGGCTTGCGCAGAGCTCGACCGGAATCAGGGTCTCATTACCATGTTCAACGAGAACTACGTTCCCAAAAACTGCCGCTCAGCCATTGAGGGCGTCTGGCAGTTCGCTTACCAGAACAGATTTAGGTGAGTTGGTGTATATTTTCCTCTACGTTCTGAAGTTTGTTTACATTTGGGTCTGACATTATTTTTTTTATCGTCATATATGGCCAACTTTTTTACTAAATTAAATTAGCGAAAAAGTGAACATGTTTTTTTTCATGCCGTAATTTTCTTTTTATGTTCCCAAAGATAATGCAGATGCCAAGAAGCCAGCTTATGAGAGTATTCCTGATTTTTTCGCTCGTTTGCAATAAATTATTATTTGTATCTATGATCTATAATATCGCTCAAGTGTATCCCCATGTCTTACAGTTTCACTGGAGAATGCAACAGTGCAGAGGCGAAGATTCAGTCGTGTCAGGAACCTGGCAACCAGTTCCTCATTGCCAACCAGAAGTTCAATATTAGCTTCAAAAAATGTGAAGGAATCAAGGAATCCTTCACTGGAAGTGAGTAACATATATATATATATTATTAATCCCAGAAGAGACCTTCAGTACGTACCAGATCCTTTTTTTTTTTCTTCCAACTTTTTCATTTCGTTCTTAACACTAAAGGCCACATTCCGTTGGGTTCAAATTTTCACCGGCGGTGTACGGTTACTAGGCCGTACACCGGCAGGTGCACTGACAAGTACACCAGAAGGTGCACTGACAAGTGCACCAGCATCCTGTAATGGCTTGATAACTTCCACAAGCCTCTGCGGCGTAGCATCGAATGTTAAAAACGGTGCCTCGTAATTCGCCGACGGCAGAGAGTGAAATTCATGTACACATCTGCCAATTTTATGTGCAAAACGATGTGGAATTTTAATTCCCTTTAAGTCACATTAAATATATTTGAGTCGTCTCTTCTGAATGTCTTCAGTATTTAATAGGTGATGCATCTTACGGCCAGGATACTACCTATTAGGCTTAGTTTCTGTTAGCAAATTTGGTTAACCCATTTTTTTATAAAACCTGGAATTGTTGGAATCTGTATAATAAATGGTGTCAGGGGAACGCCTTCCCCTGAACAAAATATTGATGGAAAAATTAATAAATAATAGTAAACCGAAGGATATTTATAATAAGAGTTTTTTCTGGATTTTAATATAAAATTAAACAGAAATAAAAAAGAAATATATCCGTTGTGGTTCAGGTCTGTTGGTGAGACAGGAGGTAATAACCGGAGAGGGGGAGAATAGATGATGGTTGTCTCCGAGTAGGTGGTATGTCTCCGGAGTAGATGGTGAATCTCCTGGGACCACTAGGTTGAAATACACACTGTAGGTATCCAAAGGGAGATGAGATCTTCAGCAACACCCTCTAACGCGCACAAGTTAGAAACTAGAGAGGAGTTGTTGTGGAATTCCCGTTAAGTCCTGGAGAACCAGTCCAGTGGCAGAGCTGATAATAAAGAAAATATTCTGGTTACCATAAGTCTTAAAACATTTAAGATAGAAAAAGGTGTTTCAAGATGACCAAGTCACTACTGGTAACCAAAGAAAACATAATAATCAAACAAAAGAAATATTCCTGGTAGCTTGCCTTACCTGATTCGGAGAAGAGTGAAGGTGAAGTGACTTTCCACTCCCCAACCGACACCAGGTAAGAGTCATACTACCAGGAGTAGAAAGTAAAAACCCTCAACAGACAACCGGGTACAAGAGTTTAGCCCCAGCCCGCTAGATGGTAGTGCTGGCTGTAACTAGGTAATAATGCTCCCGGCTGACTGAACAACCGTTACCTTATTTACAACCACTTTTCCCTCACAATGGAGTGTGTCTTTTCTGATGGACTAGAGATTTTCAACCCTGGTGTTTTCCAGAGATAAGAATTCGCTATATTAGGCGATATTATTTGCCAAGATTTTTAAACTAGGATATTGATTTTCATTTAATAACTAAAAAATACCACATTTCATCTGCTTAAAAACATTAATACTATAATAAGCTCTAAAAGTTTAGACTATATGCAAATTTGAAATTTTAATGTAATTTATAAAAACAATTGGTATAGTTGGATTCAGAGCAATTATTGTAGAATGACTTTTCTGATTGGTTTCAAACTTAATGATGATGGCTTTATTAACGTTAACTTGGATTTCAACTTGAGCTTTGCATTTTCCCTAATCATATTGTATACGTACTTTTAATGGTAGTGCAGCTTGCCAGAATACATTGTAGATTTTTAATAACACGAATAGCTTTTGTCATTATTTTCACGTTAATAACCTAGTAGGCCGTTTATATACACCAAAAACAATATTTGTTCAAGAACTGATGCTTGATTGTTAGAACTGTCCAGTCTGATACTTCCTGATACGTTATTTAATAATTTGCAAAATGTTTGTTGTTGTTGCTGCCAGCTCCTCTAGTTCATGGATCAATTTCTTCATCGTACATCTGAATGTCTCATACGGATGTCGCATTTTTTAATAAGATAATAATATTTTGTTAAAACGTTGCTGCCCGACCACTGTGGTGTGAGGGTGTGCTGTCAGGCGCCTCTGGTGGCCAGCTTTGACAACTTCATTTTCTCAGCAATGGCCGAGTCATACAGAAGGAGAGTAAATACAGTGTGTATTGAAGTGCTCGCTGGGGCCATTTACCCTTCAAATGCAGACGATCTCTTACCTGCCATTCTACGTGATAAATATGGATTTGCCACTTCAGATATTTATGGGATATCACTGAATGGAGCAACAAGAGTGTTTGTGAAATTCTCGTCAAGTGGTGTCTACGGAAGAGCTGTTGACGATTATCAAGACAAGAGGATGGTTGTGAGGGAAGGATTGGAGGTGCGGCTGAGGGACGTATCTGCGACATACAAGTGGATACGGATTCGTAATTGTCCATTTGAGGCTTATGAAGAAGATGTGAGAGATGTGTTCAAGGCCTATGGGGTGATTCATGCGGTAACTGTCGGTAGGTGGGAACAGGGTGCCTATGCAGGATTGCCAGAAGGATCATACAGTCTGAAGATGTCATTGAGGATGCCTATACCATCATATGTATTGATGCCCCTCTTTCGTACACAAGTATATGTGACATATGCAGGGCAAGTGAGGACATGCCGGCTATGTGGACAGGCGGGGCATTTGGCGGTGGCTTGTGAGAGACAAGGACAGTTACCCCAGCAACGACGTGGAGAGGTGGTGAGGGGGATTGGTGTGGATGGCCTTTTCAGTGACATGGAGAGGAATGGGTCTTCTCCAGGGCGTAAAGATGGAGGAGCACGTCGATGGAGCGATGAGATGGAGCAAGCGGAGGAGTTGGTGGTGACATTACCTCCTGAGACATGTCAAGAGGAGGTGCAGGATTCTACAGTTGCCATCGGACAGGAAGATGGCAATGATTTGGTGGAATTGACAGATCCTATGTTGGAGGATCTAAGGAAGTTGATTGATAGTCCACATCCGTGGGCGAGGAGTATGAGCTGCAGAATAACCCGGAAGTAATGGAAAGTCTGGGCGAAGAGCTGAGTGATGACGTGAGTAAGAGTGGTTGTGGAGAGAGTGGTAATGAGGTGAGCGTGTGTGTGGTAGAGGCGGAAGTTCATGAGGAGGACAATGTAGACAGTGCAGTGTCTGAAGAGATCATGGAGGTGGCAGGAGAATCTCGTAAGAGATCTAGTGGTTCTGTGGAAGATGATGTGTTGACGCCGGCTCAGAAAACAGGGAAGAAAGTGTTAGCAGAAAGGGATAGGAATGAGAGGGGGAGTAAGGGAGAAGCGTGTAGACAAGGTGGGAGGAGGGCCCAGGGGGGTACTTCGTCAATGCAGGTGGAGCACGAGTAACGAAGCATCGAGGAAACCACCTTTAAAGAATTTAAGTGTTTAAGTCCCTCTTCAAGGGGGGCTCCTTGCTGTGGTGAAGAGGCTCTTGGTCTGAGGAATTGGACCTTTTGGTCTTCTTCCTCAGACCGAACCTAATTACCCCCCAATCCCCCCTCCCTTTTCCCATTTTCCCCATCCTCCCTTTTTCCCTTTTCCTCCTCTTCCTCCTCATCCCTCCCTTATTTCCTTCCCATTTTTAACCTGGGAGCTTCCCTCCACAGGCATTCTAGTTCCTAGGTAGGGGGAAGGGTATCGTGGTCCATCCCATTCCGTTGAGGTCCTTGGTGGTGGTGTAGTTTGCCGTGGAATCTGGATCGCCTGGGGATGTCCCGTTCCCTCTCCGGTCTCCCGGGAGTGGCCTTGGGTATCTTTCGGGCGACGGGTGTATCTCTGGAGGCCACCTTTCGGATTCCGGGGGTGGTGGCCGAAGGCGGTATGCTTTGTGGCGGATATCCGGCCGCCCTCTCTTTTGTCCGCCGAGGTGGCTCGGTGGATGTGAGGTTGCTATCCCGGATTGCTGGTTTACTGGCATGAAGGGTAGGGTATGACACGGGTTCCATGCAGCATCTGCACTACTGGCGGTGTTGAGGTCCTCTTGGGCGCGGAGGGGTTTACG
>WNWK01017663.1:0-41854 GCA_009830355.1 Cherax destructor
GCCAGCTGGCCCAGTGGCTAGTGCGTCGGTCTGGAGTTTTAAGACTCACTCGCCGCGAGTTCAATCTCCTCCCGTACCGTGGTTTATAGTGCTACGTGATATTACTCACTGATATTACTCTCTAATATTACTACCTGATATTAGTTACTGATATTACTCTAATATTACTGTATGATATTATCACTGAAATTACTTTCTGATTTGACTTTGATATGACTTCCTCTGATATTACTCACTGATATTTCTGATATATTACTGATATTACTGTCTCCTCTTATCCACATATATTACTACATTTCGTTTTTGCTGATATTACTTTCTGACATTACTCACTAATATTAATCAATGATTTTACTTAATGATAAAATTTACATATATTACTGATTTTACGCTCTGATATTACTGATATGACTCTGATATTACTCCTTGATATTACTCACTGATCTAATTATATGATATTTGTAACTGATATTACCCTCTGTTAGGGTGGGGGTGAGTGAGTGAACCCCAGTGTTATAATAACCGATAACCCCAAATAAAATGGGAAAAGAGAGAGGGGGGATGAATAGCGGTTTCCCCTCATAGTGTCAATGTTTTCAACATGTTATAGTGTACCAGGTTTTTGATACCAGTCATCAATGACTTTAAACAACTATGATCCTAACCCACAAGGCTAGTATCTCTAATTTATGGATGTCCTAGATATTCTCTCATGTCTAGAAGACTCTGTAAGTCTTCATGTTTTAGGCCTCTCTGCCAACCATGCCTAGATGTGTGTAAATCTGCAGTGAAGACAAGACGGGGTAGGAATCATACTAGGAAAAGTTACAGGGAGACAGTATAGGTGGTTTTATACGCGAAGGGCTTAGGCATCTAACAGACGTGAGTGAGCGTGTTAGATAGCAGTGAGTGGAAACAAGTTGTTTTTATGACTTGAAGAACTGTTGGAGTGAGAGCAAGGTAACATTTATGAAGGGATTCAGGGAAACCAGTTAGCTGGAGCTGAGTCCTGGAGGTGGGAAATACAGTGTATGCACTCTGAAGGAGGAGTGTTGTAGTGGGAACACAGTGTATGAACTCTGAAGGAGGGGTGTTGTAGTGGGAACACAGTGTATGCACTCTGAAGGAGGGGTGTTGTAGTGGGACCACAGTGTCTGCACTCTGAAGGAGGAGTGTTGTAGTGGGACCACAGTGTCTGCACTCTGAAGGAGGGGTGTTGTAGTGGGACCACAGTGTCTGCACTCTGAAGGAGGGGTGTTGTACTGGGAAATACAGTGTCTGCACTCTGAAGGAGGAGTGTTGTAGTGGGACCACAGTGTATGCACTCTGGAGGAGGAGTGTTGTAGTGGGACCACAGTGTCTGCACTCTGAAGGAGGGGTGTTGTAGTGGGAAATACAGTGTCTGCACTCTGAAGGAGGAGTGTTGTAGTGGGACCACAGTGTATGCACTCTGGAGGAGGAGTGTTGTAGTGGGACCACAGTGTCTGCACTCTGAAGGAGGGGTGTTGTAGTGGGAACACAGTGTCTGCACTCTGAAGGAGGAGTGTTGTAGTGGGACCACAGTGTCTGCACTCTGAAGGAGGGTGTTGTACTGGGAAATACAGTGTCTGCACTCTGAAGGAGGAGTGTTGTAGTGGGACCACAGTGTATGCACTCTGAGGAGGAGTTGTAGTGGACCAATGTCTGCACTCTGAAGGAGGAGTGTTGTAGTGGGACCACAGTGTCTGCACTCTGAAGGAGGAGTGTTGTAGTGGGACCACAGTGTCTGCACTCTGAAGGAGGAGTGTTGTAGTGGGACCACAGTGTCTGCACTCTGAAGGAGGGTGTTGTAGTGGGACCACAGTGTCTGCACTCTGAAGGAGGGTGTTGTAGTGGGAACACAGTGTCTGCACTCTGAAGGAGGAGTGTTGTAGTGGGACACAGTGTCTGCACTCTGAAGGAGGGTGTTGTAGTGGGACCACAGTGTCTGCACTCTGAAGGAGGAGTTGTAGTGGGACCACAGTGTCTGCACTCTGAAGGAGGAGTGTTGTAGTGGGACCAGAGTGTCTGCACTCTGAAGGAGGAGTGTTGTAGTGGGACCACAGTGTATGCACTCTGAAGGAGGAGTGTTGTAGTGGTACCACAGTGTCTGCACTCTGAAGGAGGGTGTTGTAGTGGGACCACAGTGTCTGCACTCTGAAGGGGGTGTTGTAGTGGACCACAGTGTCTGCACTCTGAAGGAGGAGTGTTGTAGTGGGACCACAGTGTCTGCACTCTGAAGGAGGAGTGTTGTAGTGGGACCACAGTGTCTGCACTCTGAAGGAGGGGTGTTGTAGTGGGACCACAGTGTCTGCACTCTGAGGAGGAGTGTTGTAGTGGGACCACAGTGTCTGCACTCTGAAGGAGGAGTGTTGTAGTGGGACCACAGTGTCTGCACTCTGAAGGAGGAGTGTTGTAGTGGGACCACAGTGTCTGCACTCTGAAGGAGGAGTGTTGTAGTGGTAACACAGTGTCTGCACTCTGAAGGAGGAGTGTTGTAGTGGCAACACAGTGTCTGCACTCTGAAGGAAGAGTGTTGTAGTGGTAACACAGTGTATGCACTCTGAAGGAGGAGTGTTGTAGTGGGACCACAGTGTCTGCACTCTGAAGGAGGAGTGTTGTAGTGGGACCACAGTGTCTGCACTCTGAAGGAGGAGTGTTGTAGTGGACACAGTGTATGCACTCTGAAGGAGGGTGTTGTAGTGGACACAGTGTATGCACTCTGAAGGAGGAGTGTTGTAGTGGGACCACAGTGTCTGCACTCTGAAGGAGGAGTGTTGTAGTGGGACCACAGTGTATGCACTCTGAAGGAGGAGTGTTGTAGTGGTAACACAGTGTATGCACTCTGAAGGAGGGGTGTTGTAGTGGAACCACAGTGTCTGCACTCTGAAGGAGGAGTGTTGTAGTGGTAACACAGTGTCTGCACTCTGAAGGAGGAGTGTTGTAGTGGTAACACAGTGTCTGCACTCTGAAGGAGGAGTGTTGTAGTGGTAACACAGTGTCTGCACTCTGAAGGAGGAGTGTTGTAGTGGTAACACAGTGTATGCACTCTGAAGGAGGAGTGTTGTAGTGGGAACACAGTGTATGTACTCTGAAGGAGGAGTGTTGTAGTGGTAACACAGTGTCTGCACTCTGAAGGAGGAGTGTTGTAGTGGTAACACAGTGTATGCACTCTGAAGGAGGAGTGTTGTAGTGGACACATGTCTGCACTCTGAAGGAGGAGTGTTGTAGTGGACCACGGTGTATGTACTCTGAAGGAGGAGTGTTGTAGTGGTAACACAGTGTCTGCACTCTGAAGGAGGAGTGTTGTAGTGGAACACAGTGTCTGCACTCTGAAGGAGGAGTGTTGTAGTGGTAACACAGTGTCTGCACTCTGAAGGAGGAGTGTTGTAGTGGGAACACAGTGTATGTACTCTGAAGGAGGAGTGTTGTAGTGGGACCACAGTGTCTGCACTCTGAAGGAGGAGTGTTGTAGTGGTAACACAGTGTATGTACTCTGAAGGAGGAGTGTTGTAGTGGTAACACAGTGTCTGCACTCTGAAGGAGGAGTGTTGTAGTGGGACCACAGTGTCTGCACTCTGAAGGAGGAGTGTTGTAGTGGAGACCACAGTGTATGTACTCTGAAGGAGGAGTGTTGTAGTGGTAACACAGTGTCTGCACTCTGAAGGAGGAGTGTTGTAGTGGTAACACAGTGTCTGCACTCTGAAGGAGGAGTGTTGTAGTGGTAACACAGTGTCTGCACCTGAGGAGTGTTGTAGTGGACCACAGTGTCTGCACTCTGAGGAGGGTGTGTAGTGGAAATACAGTGTCTGCACTCTGAAGGAGGAGTGTTGTAGTGGGACCACAGTGTATGCACCTGGAGGAGGAATGTTGTAGTGGGACCACAGTGTCTGCACTCTGAAGGAGGGGTGTTGTAGTGGGAACACAGTGTCTGCACTCTGAAGGAGGAGTGTTGTAGTGGGAACACAGTGTTTGCACTCTGAAGGACGGGTGTTGTAGTGGGAACACAGTGTCTGCACTCTGAAGGAGGAGTGTTGTAGTGGGACCACAGTGTCTGCACTCTGAAGGAGGGGTGTTGTAGAGGGACCAAATTGTCTGCACTCTGAAGGAGGAGTGTTGTAGTGGGACCACAGTGTCTGCACTCTGAAGGAGGAGTGTTGTAGTGGGACCACAGTGTCTGCACTCTGAAGGAGGAGTGTTGTAGTGGGACCACAGTGTCTGCACTCTGAAGGAGGGGTGTTGTAGTGGGACCACAGTGTCTGCACTCTGAAGCAGGGGTGTTGTAGTGGGACCACAGTGTCTGCACTCTGAAGGAGGAGTGTTGTAGTGGGACCACAGTGTCTGTACTCTGAAGGAGGGGTGTTGTAGAGGGACCACAGTGTCTGCACTCTGAGGAGGAGTGTTGTAGTGGGACCACAGTGTCTGCACTCTGAAGGAGGAGTGTTGTAGTGGGACCAGAGTGTCTGCACTCTGAAGGAGGAGTGTTGTAGTGGGACCACAGTGTATGCACTCTGAAGGAGGAGTGTTGTAGTGGTAACACAGTGTCTGCACTCTGAAGGAGAAGTGTTGTAGTGGTAACACAGTGTCTGCACTCTGAAGGAGGAGTGTTGTAGTGGTAACAAAGTGTCTGCACTCTGAAGGAGAATGTTGTAGTGGTAACACAGTGTATGCACTCTGAAGGAGGAGTGTTGTAGTGGGACCACAGTGTATGCACTCTGAAGAAGGAGTGTTGTAGTGGGACAACAGTGTCTGCACTCGGAAGGAGGAGTGTTGTTGTGGGACCACAGTGTATGTACTCTGAAGGAGTGGTGTTGTAGTGGTAACACAGTGTCTGCACTCTGAAGGAGGAGTGTTGTAGTGGGACCACAGTGTATGCACTCTGAAGGAGGAGTGTTGTAGTGGGACCACAGTGTCTGCAGTCTGAAAGAGGAGTGTTGTTGTGGGACCACAGTGTATGTACTCTGAAGGAGGGGTGTTGTAGTGGTAACACAGTGTATGTACTCTGAAGGAGGGGTGTTGTAGTGGGACCACAGTGTCTGCACTCTGAAGAAGGAGTGTTGTAGTGGTAACACAGTGTCTGCACTCTGAAGGAGGAGTGTTGTAGTGGTAACACAGTGTCTGCACTCTGAAGGAGGGGTGTTGTAGTGGGACCACATTGTCTGCACTCTGAAGGAGGAGTGTTGTAGTGGTAACACAGTGTATGTACTCTGAAGGAGGAGTGTTGTAGTGGTAACACAGTGTCTGCACTCTGAAGGAGGAGTGTTGTAGTGGGACCACAGTGTCTGCACTCTGAAGGAGGAGTGTTGTAGTGAGACCACAGTGTATGTACTCTGAAGGAGTGGTGTTGTAGTGGTAACACAGTGTCTGCACTCTGGAGGAGGAGTGTAGTAGTGGTAACACAGTGTATTCACTCTGAAGGAGGAGTGTTGTAGTGGTAACACAGTGTATGCACTCTGAAGGAGGAGTGTTGTTGTGGTAACACAGTGTATGCACTCTGAAGGAGGAGTGTTGTAGTGGTAACACAGTGTTTGCACTCTGAAGGAGGAGTGTTGTAGTGGGAACACAGTGTCTGCACTCTGAAGGAGGAGTGTTGTAGTGGTAACACAGTGTATGTACTCTGAAGGAGGGGTGTTGTAGTGGTAACACAGTGTCTGCACTCTGAAGGAGGAGTGTTGTAGTGGGACCACAGTGTATGCACTCTGAAGGAGGAGTGTTGTAGTGGTAACACAGTGTATGCACTCTGAAGGAGGAGTGTTGTAGTGGGAACACAGTGTCTGCACTCTGAAGGAGGAGTGTTGTAGTGGTAACACAGTGTATGTACTCTGAAGGAGGGGTGTTGTAGTGGTAACACAGTGTCTGCACTTTGAAGGAGGAGTGTTGTAGTGGGACCACAGTGTATGCACTCTGAAGGAGGAGTGTTGTAGTGGTAACACAGTGTATGTACTCTGAAGGAGGAGTGTTGTAGTGGGAACACAGTGTTGACTCTGAGGAGGAGTGTTGTAGTGGACACAGTGTATGACTCTGAAGGAGGAGTGTTGTAGTGGGTAACACAGTGTATGCACTCTGAAGGAGGAGTGTTGTAGTGGTAACACAGTGTATGTACTCTGAAGGAGGAGTGTTGTAGTGGGAACACAGTGTATGTACTCTGGAGGAGGAGTGTTGTAGTGGGACCACAGTGTCTGCACTCTGAAGGAGGAGTGTTGTAGTGGGACCACAGTGTCTGCACTCCAGAGGACTGATTTAACAGTAAAAAAAGACTGTTACCTCTTGTAATCATCTAAAACAAAGTTTAGGCCAACATTAATAACTACATCATTAACATCAACAATAAATTTAAGATGAAGATGTTATATACAGTAACATCAGTAATAATGATACAACAAAGATGATGTTATCATATACAGTAACATAATGAACATCAACAATAACAACATCTGACCTAGGCTGTACAAGTTGTAGAAAGTTGTCAGAGGTGGGTATTGTCTTAAGATGATGGCAGTAGTTCTGCAGTGTCTGGTATATATAGTGGGTGTTCAGTGTGAGGTGTGTACAGTGGTGATGAGTGAGGGCAGCCAGCAGGCCAGGCAGGCAAGGCAGGGAACAAGGGTCACCATGGATATTAATCTCTACTTCACACAACTTCAAGTGTGGTAGGAGAGCCGCGTAGCTTCTCACACGTTCATCATTTACGATAATTGTTTCTTTTGTATTGAAAAAACGAGATATTTCTTTGACAGTTACTGGAGACATCTTAGTGTTCTCAAGGAGGTCGAGCCAGTGGTCATTTTTTCTCATACCAGACTCGTGCAGGAGACGAACCACTTCCCGTGCAGGTGTCTCAGGTACCTGGTCTAGTACCAGGTGCAGCAGCCCAGCCACATGTATCAAAACATTCTGGTAATTGCTCATTTCTACCCTTACTGACCTGATGCTCTCTTCTAACACTTCCCTGATACTGACAGGTGTGGCAGGTGCAGGTGGTGCTGATGCAGGTGGTGCTAGTGCTGGTGTAGGTGGTGCTGGGTGTTGGGTGTACAAGACTGGGTGTGGTGAAGATTGCAGCTGGTGCTTGAGTGTCATCACAATATGCAGAGCACTGAAGTAGTCTTGGATTCCCTTGTGTGGTGCAGAGTAGCGCTCCTCGATGCCTTGCCAAGTCCATATTGGCTTCAAACTCAAGAAAGCAGACAGCATCTCATGGTAAGGTATCTCATGCTTGTTACAAGCAGATATTAGTTCTTGTACATTGTCTTCTTCAAGACTCAACTGGTCACGTGAGAGACTCTCTAGTGATGTCGCATATATTATCTTCAATATTTCTTCAACACTCTTCTTTACATTACCTTCATTCATCACCTTGGTTTTTGAATAGTTCACTAATCTCTCTAACAGCTTACTTTGACACATACCATGTATTTTATGGTAGAGTTCTGTTAGTGTCATGGCTTTCATAAATTCATAGGGTTCCTGGTCAAAAATATAAACAAAAAATGTTAAATTTATTGGTAGACGTAAGTGTGTGTGAAGATCACTAATTTTCACCACTTTATTTACCAGTTTGTCAGTGTTTCTGTTATTGCCTGTGAGCTTCGTCATCTCCTGGTGAACTCGACGCACAAACTCTATTATATGTTTTTCATTTATACCTCTTATTTCAGCATTTGTCACATCATAATCTTCAGGGATCGTCAAGCTGAACATTTCAAATTTTTCAGGTCTTGAGGTGCAGATAAAAGTTGTGTTTACACAGTTTTGGAATTCGAATAATAGACTTTTCACTAATGATTTTGAGTTATTATTGAGTTCGTCCAACCCGTCAATCATTATTATTACCTTGCAAAGCTTTATTATTTTAGGCAGAATGTTTCTGAATTTTGCTGAAACATCTGGTAATAGTTGGTGTAGAAGATGGTGGTAGGAGTTGATGGTGGGGTCCCTACAGTGTACCCACAGTAAGAGATCGTAATTATCTAAGTCCTTGATGTTACCTTGACCACCTTGTATCCATTGTTCAGTTACCAGCTTCACTAGAGTGGTCTTGCCACTGCAACACCTTCAAGCAGCAGTATTTGTGGTCGTACAGGGGAACCTTGTTGTTGTGTGCCAGAGCTCACACATGATGCCACACATGATGCCACACATGTTGTCTGGACAAGTGAGAGAAGGTCTTCATAATCTATATGTTCATTATATCCTCTACGTCTTCCTTGTTTAACTTCAATATCAACAAAAATTTGATCTACTTTCATTTGAAAGTTGTCGGTGATAAAAGACACTGGGTTAATATAAATGATTTTTTGTAAGATCTCCTTCAGTTTATCAAAACCATCTTTTATGATAATTTGTTTTATATCTTCACTACAATACTTCATTATATCTTCCTCTCCGAGAATCTCATTCATGATGTAGTCCAGGTCATCATTCACCTGCTGGATCTCCTTGTTCACTTCAGCCTGGTCTCTGCCATACCTCTCTCCAGATGTCTTAACACAACCACTTAACAACTCACGAAGCTTTCTCATATTTTCATAATAATCTTCATAGTAACAGCAAGTGGACCGTGAACAGCATCGTTCCTCATGTTCTTTATGGCAGTGACGTAATACTCCATTTCTGTACTGGCAGTGATCCATATTGGATCACTGAGAGCAGCAACATTCTCACAAGCAAGCTGGATGCTCCTACACAGTAGTGCAACATCAAACTCTCTTCCATTTGAACTTCTAATAATCAATTTCTTTTGTGTTTTGTTAAACTTTCGATCTTTACTTTTGAGTTTTAAGTAGTTGGCAGATGACGTTTGTCTCAAGTTGTTTAAGTAATGATCGAGCCTTGTAGTAGTAGGTTTATCTGGTGTTCCCCAACATAATGTGTGATGCAACACTCGTCTGCAACACTCACTCAAAGCTTTCATCATTCTGAAGCCATTATTTTCCTCCTTACTTATTACAGCCATGACTTAGTTGAAGCAAGATCTTTTTAATCATGTTCCAGACAGTGCTGCTGTTACTTCAACAGATGATGTTCCAGAGAGTGCTGCTGTTACTTCAACAGATGATGTTCCAGACAGTGCTGCTGTTACTTCAACAGATGATGTTCCAGACAGTGCTGCTGTTACTTCAACAGATGATGTTCCAGACAGTGCTGCTGTTACTTCAACAGATGATGTTCCAGACAGTGCTGCTGTTACTTCAACAGATGATGTTCCAGACAGTGCTGCTGTTACTTCAACAGATGATGTTCCAGACAGTGCTGTTGTTACTTCAACAGATGATGTTCCAGACAGTGCTGTTGTTACTTCAACAGATGATGTTCCAGACAGTGCTTTGACTAACGATGATGTTCCAGACAGTGCTGTTGTTACTTCAACAGATGATGTTCCAGACAGTGCTGTTGTTACTTCAACAGATGATGTTCCAGACAGTGCTGTTGTTACTTCAACAGATGATGTTGCTGATGGTGTTCTTGTTGCCTCTGCACTTGATGTTGCTGATGGCGCTGCTGTTTCTCAGATGGTGTTGCTGACGTTGCTCCTGATACGTCAGCAGAAGACCAGGAATGATGAAAAAATAAACGACATTACTCATGTATAATATTACAAGTGTCAGACTGTAACATGTATAATATTACAAGTGTCAGACTGTAACATGTATAATATTACAAGTGTCAGACTGTAACATGTATAATATTACAAGTGTCGACTGTAACATGTATATATAAAGTGTAGACGTAACATGTATAATATTACAAGTGTCAGACTGTAACATGTATAATGTTACAAGTGTCAGACTGTAACATGTATAATATTACAAGTGTCAGACTGTAACATGAATAATATTACAAGTGTCAGACTGTAACATGAATAATATTACAAGTGTCAGACTGTAACATGAATAATATTACAAGTGTCAGATTAAATAGTAATCTAAATAGTATTTAATTGTCTCTTTAATCCATGTTGACTCTTTATATATGTAGCCCTAAAATTATTAGTTGGATAATTATGAATTATGTGGCAGTGAACATGAATTATAAGAAACTCATTATGAATTATCAGACAGTGAAAACGATGCTATGGCAGTTATATGAATTGATGAATAAGACACATGTGCATCACCTGATTATCTTATTGATGCATGAGACATGTACAACACCCTGTTATCATATTGCTGACTAAGACTCATGTACAACACCTGACTCTCTTTACTGCTGACTAAGACTCATGTACAACACCTGACTCTCTTTACTGCTGACTAAGACTCATGTACAACACCTGACTCTCTTTACTGAACCTACTACCGAGGCGAGAAGAGAATTATATTCTGGAGACTGATGAAGAGGTTGTGAGTTGCAGCAGTTGATGATATTATTACATGTGAGTGGGACCTACTTGTGGAAGTAGACCAGGCCTATAAGGCTATCCAGATATATAAAAATACAGATGAAGATGTGTAGAGAAGATGGGTATACTAGTAGCAACAGTTCTAGTTCATTAGGCGAGACAGAAACTTAACAATAGTTTTGTTCAAGACAGAGATAAGCAGCGTTGTAGAATATGTGGGAAGATGCAGCAGTGTAAGACGTGGTGACATGTGGGAGGGGCCCATCAGTGGTGTTAGATTTTTCTCTTGAAGTGAGATACAGATTTAACAATAGAGTAATAGATGATCCTAAAAGATGCAGGAGTTGAACACAGAACATATGTGGATGGGGCCCACTAGTGAAAGGTCTGGCCCATAAGGTAGATCAAAGATAACAAAAAAGAGTTGTTGGTTTATAGAAATGTAGTAAGTGAATCATGTACACAGGGCACCCGTAAGGTGGCTCAGTTAAAAGATGCAGCAGTTGCACATGTTTCCACTGGTGTGTTGCAGCTACTAGTGGAAGCAGCTTATTTCCATAACATGAGACAGAAATAAAATAATAGAATTATGGAAAATGTGGAGAGATGAAGCAGTGTTAGAAATGTGCTCTTGTAGGTGGGGCCCATCAGTTGTAACGAGGCCAGGTCTCAGACCGGGCAGCTGGGGCGCTGACCCCCGAAACCCTCTGCAGGTATACTCCAGGTATTAGGCTCATGAGGTGAGCCAGAGGTTTGACAAGAGAATATTAAATGAAGTTGAGAGATGCAGCAGTTTAACGTGTAGCCACAAATGGAAAGGACCCATTTGTTGCAGTAGGTCAAGCCCATATGTTGAGCCAGAGATTTAACATTAAATTTGAAAATGTGGAAAGAAGAAAGGTAATAAGTGGTCACTTTATGGAAGGGTCAACTGTGACAGCAAGTCAGGCATGTAACATTAACCAAAGATTTAACAAAGTGTGAAAACTGTAAAGAGATGCAGCAATGTGAGAAGACGTCCATCAATTGTAGAAGTTCAGGCCAATAAAGAATACCAAATATTAAACAAGAGATAAGTAGATGAGGAGAGATGTAGCAGTTGATAATGTGAACACATGTTGACAGGGCCTACTAGTCGTAGTAGATAAGGCCCATAAGTTGGGCTTGAGATTTACCTATAGTTAAAAAAATATGAGAAATGGAGATGAACATGTTATCATATATGGGCAGGGACCAGCAGTGAAAGTAGGTCAGACCCATAAGCAGGGCCAGGGATTTAACATCATGGATGTAGATGTAGCATTTGAACAGATCACATATTGCCATTGAACACTTCACATATGGGTATTTTATTGGCATGAATTATCAATATTGGTGGTAGGCTATGCCAATAAGATGGACCAGATATTTATCAATAGATTTGTATATTAGAAGGAATGCAGCAGTTGAATATGTGATCATATGAGGGAGAAACCTACTAGAAGTAAAATATTCTAATACATTTAACAATAGAGTTGTAGAATATGTGGAGAGAGGAACCAGTGTAAGAAGTAGTGTGATGTGAGAGACACCCATGAGTAATATGAGATGAGGCTTATAAGGTGAGCAAGATATTTGAAAAGAGTTCTAAATAATGTTGACAGATGCAGCAATTTAACATGGTATCACATATGGGTGGGGTTAACTAGAGGTAGTAGGTCAGGCACATAAGGTGATACAGAGATTTAACAAATGTATTGTAGATGTGGAGAGATGCAGCAGGTGAACACGTGGCCATATGAGGAATAATAGATCATGCCATCAAGGAGATCCAGTGATTTAACATTAAATTTGTAAAAAAATGTTAAGACATGCACAAGTATACGAAGTGGTAACATTTGTGCAGGATGTTATAGTAGCAGCTCAGTCAGTAAGGTGAACCAAATAATTATCAAAAGAATTGTTGAAGCTGTGAAGAGATTCGACAGTTAAGTATGTGGTCACAATTGGGCAGGGCCCTCAAGTTGCACTGCTTGATGCACACAACTGCGGCAGCATATGGGCGACTGGCAAACCTAAGATTAGCGTTCCGTTACCTTAACAAGGAATCGTTCAAGACACTGTACACCGTGTACGTCAGGCCCATACTAGAATATGCAGCACCAGTCTGGAACCCACACCTGGTCAAGCACGTAAAGAAACTAGAGAAAGTGCAAAGGTTTGCGACAAGGTTAGTTCCACAACTCAGGGCTCTGTCTTATGAAGAAAGGTTGAGGGAAATAGGACTAACAACACTGGAGGAAAGAAGGGTCAGAGGAGACATGATAACGACATACAAAATACTGCAGGGAATCGACAAGGTAGACAGTGACAGGATGTTCCAGAGAGGGAACACAGATACAAGGGGACACAACTGGAAGCTGAAGACTCAGATGAGTCAAAGGGATGTTAGGAAGCATTTCTTCAGCCACAGAGTAGTCAGGAAGTGGAATAGTCTAGAGAAAGATATAGTGGAGGCAGGAACCATACATAGTTTTAAGACAAGGTATGATAAAGCTCATGGAGCAGGGCGAGCAGAGACCCAGTAGCGGACAACGAAGAGGCTGGGCCAGGAGCTGAGTCTCGACCCCTGCAAATACAATTAGGTGAGTACAGGGTGGACCAGAAATATAATAAAATTGAAGATGTGAAGAGAAACAGCAATTGAACACAAGCTAACATTATATAAATGTTAGAAAACATTTAAGTTTATGAATGAGACACGTCTGTAGCATTTGGGTATCTTTATTGTGGAAACGTTTTGCCAGCCACTGGCTTCCTCGGTGCAATATAGAGAATATCGGTTGAATATGAGAACAAGTTTGAGGTAATCAGTCCCAGGACATTCCCCTTCCAGCTGTCATACTGGTCGGTTGTTAGCAGCTCCTCTGGTGGCGCAGTCATGAGTGACTCATTTTCACCAACATGTCGTAAAAGAATAAACATCGTATGCATTGAGGTCATTAGAGGTGCAGTATATCCATCTACTGCAGCTGTTGTACTTCTGACAATATAATAAGGGATACATATGGTATTGGAAACAAAGAATTGTACAGTATAGCACTTAATGGTGCCTCCCACATTTTTGTGAAAATGGTGACAGCGAGTGCATATGACAGAGTGGTGGGAAAATACCAAGATATCAGTATGGTGGTCAACTCAAGCATGGAGGTCAAACTGAAGGATGTGTCATGTTACTATACTTGGGTGCATGTACGAAACGTTCTGTTTGAGGTGGACGAACATGACATTAGGATGGTGTTTCAGGATTATGGCATCATCCATTCAACAACCATAGGAAGATGGACTGAGGGAAGGGGGCGGATAATAAAAGTAGACGGGGTGAGGGTGTGTTTCATGGGGGTGTATATGCCTGCTGAGAGTAGCCGAAAGGTGAAAGAGGATTTTGTAAGGGATGAATTGGTATATATGATGAGTGGATTGCCAGACGTATCACTGTTGGGAGGTGATTGGAACTGTGTTGTACGTAGAAAGGATGTTGAGCCGAGGGGAGCTGGGTGTGTCTTAGGGGTTTTACGGGAGTTACTGGGAAGTGTGGGATTGGTAGATGTGGGGGATGGGGTGGCGGGTGGAGCATACATTCATACGCAAAGGGTATGCTGCAAGGTTAGATAGGGTATATGTCATGGGAGGAATGGTGGTGGGAAGTGAGCAGAATTTGGACATGGGGTTCTCTGACCACAGGGGGGTTTTGGTTGATGTAGGTTGGGATGGAGTAGTTTTTTGGTTTGGGGGTTACTGGAAATTGAATGTGGGTTTATTAGAGGGGACTGATAGGTGTTGTGACTTTGCTGAATGGTGGGGGAACATGTGGATGAGTGGAAATGGGGTTGAGAATTCAGTGGGGTGGTGGGATGACATAGTCAAACTGGGTATAAGGAAGTATTATAAGGGAAAAGAAAGGAAGAAAATGCAATGGAGGTATGGCCTGCAAAATACATCGAGGGGCAGTTGGGAGGTTGTTATGAGGGTGGGGGTTCATAACCGGTGGGTGGCAGAGATTGCGGTATTGAAAGATAAATTGCGAGAAATTCAGAATGAAAGGTTTGATGCTATACGGTTGCTTGGGGTATGGAAGATGTGTTATGAGGGGACAAGCCGTCAGCAAGTGTATTACGAAGGGAATGATGGTGATGGGGATGGAGGTATGTGAGGATATGGCAGGGTATGAAAGAGGGCAAATGCTGCATACGACTGAGGTGGTGAGTATCTATTTGGATGCATGGTTTGATGGGTATTGGCGTGGGGGGAGGGGAAGGGGGGAGGGAGGGGCAGATTCTGTTGGAAGAAATATCGACGGTTTTGGATGATGAAGATCGTCTGGAGTTACAAGGAGTGATCAGGGAAGAGGAAGTGTGGATGGCTGAGAGTGACATGAGTAGGAGGAAAATGCCTGGGTTAGATGGGATTTCTAATGATTTTTATGTAAGCAATTGGGGGCCAGAAAGGAATCCATGGTGAAATTATTGAATCAGATGAAAGTGCAAGAATGTATGGGGTCATTGCAGCGCATGGGAGTGGTGGTACTGGCTAAAAAAAGGGAGGAGGTAGGACAATTAGAAACTATAGGGAGCTTGCAATGATGTGTGTTGATTATAAGATTTTCACTAAGGTGTTAGGTAACAGGATGAAACGAGTGCTTGGACACTTGATAGAGAAAGGGCAGTATGGCATCCCGGGAAGGAGTATGCAATGGGGGCATGGATGGAGTGATTTTATAGAATGTGGTATGAGTGGTGGGGTATTGGGTTTAGATTGGAATGCAGCATATGATTGTGTAGACCGAAAAATGTTATGGAAGATAATGAGTAAACAGAGATTTGGGGATAAGATTGTGGGATGGGCAAAGACTTTATATAAGGATGCAATGGTCAGAGTGCAGGTGAATGGTAGAGTGGGCAGGGAAGTGTGCATGGGAAAGGGTCTACGGCAGGGGTGCCCTCTGTCACAGATCCTGTTTGTGTGCCTCCAGAATCCATTTTATAGTCTCATCGAAGAGGGTGTGAAAGAAGGGGGGAGGCAAGGGGCTTGGGAATGTAGGAAGAATAGTCAGGATTTTTGCAAAGGCAATGGGTATGCAGGTAAATGGGGCAAAGTCGAAGTTATTGGAGGTGGGTATGTGGGTGGGGGGGCACTGGGGTTAGGGATGGATGGCCAGTATTGGAGCAGCTGTGTATATGTGGGGTGGTTTTCATGCATGATTCGAAAGTAGCAAGAAAGTGAATTCAGTGAGGGTCGTTGAGAGTGCGATTAGTAGGATGAGGGGATGGAGGCCGGGGGATTTGATGTTACCCCAGGGTGTAATAGTTGTCAATGCCATTGTCTATATCAGGCTATGGAATGTTGTGGCAATGTATCCATTAAAACAGGAAGATGTTAGATGTTTGGATTTCAGGGTTATGAGGTATGTGTGGGCGCATGATAGAGCGTGGTTGAGATGGGATGTGGTTAGGAAGAGGGTGGGGTTGGGGGGTTTGGGGTTGATACCTATAGAAGAAAGATTGATGTGTGTGTATGTGAAAAATAGTTTTGCGAGGTTGGGAGGGGAAGGTGGGAAGATGATCGAGAAGGTGGTGGGTGGGGAAAGAATTGTGTGTATGCAAGGATTTGTTGAGGTATCTTAAGGTCAGGAGGAGAATGGTGAGGATAACAGTGAGTTAGGCAGGGTGGGGAAGGTGGGGAAAGTTTTGGAGGGGAAGGCTGTGTATCCTATGTATGGGTGGAAGAGTATATGGGAAGGGTTGCATAAGATGAGGTTAAGGGCACGGATTAGAGAAATGTTTTACAGGTTTTTGCATGGAGTTGTAGCTTCAAAGGTGGTTTTGTATAGGATGGGGTTGGTCACTGGGGCGGGTTGTAATAGGTGTGGGGCTGTGCGAAAGGTTGGGTACTGTGAGGAAGTGGTTCGGTAGATGGGGGGAGGGATACAGGTATTGAGGACACTAAGCCTAGACATTGGGGGCATGAATGCATATATACGTCAGGCTATAATGTACTTGGTGGTCGATTTTGTGTATGTATCATGGGGAATAAGAGAGGCTGGGAGAGGGATTCGAATCAGGGCGATCACAGGGAATATGTACCGTACAAAATGTAGGAATAGGATTCTTTATGGGGAGACTTGGGGGAGGGCTTTTCCAGAGGGATATAGGGGGCTTACTTGGAGTGTGATGAGAGGGGGGGAGGTTGGGGTATAAGGGAAGGAGCTTGTCTCCTAGGGGGGGCCGTGAGGGGATAAATTGAAGTATAGATGTTCCGGTAGGCGTAGGTAAGGTGTGTATGTTGTAGGTTAGTGTCACTGAATGGGGGAGAATAATTTGGAGGGGGGGGGATTTGGACACTGACAACAATTTTTTAAATGTCTAGGAGAGAGGTGATGTGAAGGAGGGGGGTTGTGTAAGCACAGTGTAGGGTAGTGTAAGCACAGTGTAGGATAGTGTGAGTGGTGGGTATGACAGGATGA
Source organism: Cherax destructor (assembly GCA_009830355.1). Lineage (NCBI taxonomy): Eukaryota > Metazoa > Arthropoda > Malacostraca > Decapoda > Parastacidae > Cherax > Cherax destructor. The sequence continues at coordinate 16,863 of WNWK01017663.1, forward strand.
CGATGGGTGACATGGTGGTGCTTCCTTTTGGGACTTCATTTTTCAGACTTTTGTATTTGTAAGTAGTCCTAATATGTACAAGGATTAGGGGCTTTCCTGTTTCCTGTTTCCTGTTTGCTGTGAAACACATATCATGGCATCATTGCCATGATATGTGGCACATGAGATTGGGGTATAGGTCATTACACTTGGTGACTGCTGGGATAGTGATGTTATGTGCATAGCGCCAATGTAAAGGAAGTTAGTAGTTCATTGAATATCCTTTACATTCGCCGCCCAGCTCTTGCCATGGCAGGTTGTCTGGTGCTGGCCCTCTGGTGGTAACTTAGTGAAGCCGGAATTTTCACCACAAAATGGCGACAACATTCAGATGGAGGATAAACACTGTTTGTGTTGAACTGGTGAAAGGGGCTGTGTACCCTTCGAATGCAGCTGTGGTCTTTCCCACCATTCTGCGAGACACATTCGGCATAGTTAATGAAGAGATGTATGGAAGTGCGCTAAATGGGAGCTCAAGAATCTTCATGAAGCTGTCAGCCACCGGAGTTTATGAGTGGTTGGTGGACAAGTTTGAGGATGTCTGCACGCCCATCAATGCTACCTTGGAGGTAAAACTGAAAGATGTCTCTAAGCATTATACATGGGTAAAGATATGTAATTTACCGTTTGAAGCAGATGAACAAGATATATGCAATGTTTTTAAGGACTATGGTGTCATCCACTGTGCTACAATATGAGTTGGACAGAAGGACTCTATGAGGGAGTCCCAGAGGGTTCTTACAACCTCAAGATGACCCTAAGGTGGGCAATACCATCTTATGTGGTCATGGAGGAGTTTAGGACCCAGGTTTATATGACCTATGCAGGCCAGAGATGAACATGCAGACTCTGTGGCTCCTATGGGCATATTGCTGCAGAGTGTGAGAGGAGGCAGGGACAGCCATACAGTTCAAGGACTGTGGTGGAGGTAAAGGATGTGGAGTCTAGTGGATGGGCTGAAGAAGCAGTAGTGGCACCCAAAGGCATGTGGAGCAAAATTGTGAAAGCCTCTGAAGAAAGGTGTCAAACTTAGCCAACTGTGTCACAGGGGACAGAGGTGGTGGAGACAGAAGTACAGAGGAATGAAGTAGAGTTGGTCATAGTTGACGAAATGCCAGAGGTATTGTGGGGGCTTTTGGATAGTCCCCAGGATGAAGGGGTTAGGGAAGCTAGTGTGGATGTGGAGAAGTTATTGGAGGATGTGGGAGAGGTGTTGGGGGACGGAGCTGAGACAAGCAGTTTGGGTATCCAGGAGGTGCAGGTTACAGTGCACAGGGAGGATAGGGTGTCGAATATGTATGTAGGTGCCGAATCGCAGAAGCGATCCATGGTGGTGATGGATGATGATGTCCTTATGCCAGGCCAGAGGTCTGGCAAGAAGGTATGGGTGGAGGCACCACAAAGAGGACAAGGGGGGATGAAGTGTGTGAAAGGAGCAAATAGCGTGCAAAGCAACGGTAAAACAACTGGTGCATTAAAAGGTACGATGCAGAAAGTGTGTGTGAGGGAAAAGTGGAGTATAATTATGGGTTAAGGTTGTTAGTCCACCGGCTATCATTCACAGGTTCAGCCGGTGCTTCCCTCTAGCAGGCCGAGGCAGAACCCCCCCCCTTTTCTGGTGGTAGTTACCTTACCTGGTGAACAGCGAAACTATGGAGAATCACTACACCTCCACACTTCTCCTGATCAGCTCTGCTGCTGGCCTGGTCAGCTGGTACAGACACCTGTTTTGAAGGAGCTAGATGTACGTCTCTCTGACTTGGTTTTGTCTACTCTTCCACTTCTAAGTCTTACGTACCTCGACCAAGTGGCATACGAGAATTCTTAACAACTGCCCAGGATAACCGTCCAACATCTCGTCTACACCAGAGACTCGTCCTGGGCCTTATATTCTCCTACTCTCCATCCTGCCAGAACCACAACAGCCTATTTTTTTTATATATATATTTTATTAAAAAAAATTAAAATTCTTTGTTTATTTCCTACCCAAGAGTCTTAATTTTTTTTATTAATTTTTCCATTATATTTTGTTCAGGTGGAAGGCATTCCCCTGACAGTGTGTAAGTCTAAGGGAAAGCCACTTCTATCTTATTCAAGTGTATCACGTTTAACATGAACGGCCTAAAAGCCGAGGTAAAGAGGAAATGGGTTGAGGTGACTTTGCAATGGTATGCGGTGGAAATAGCTTCTTACAGGAGCACAATTTCAGGTATGGTAAGGATTTGTTGTTGAGTTACTTTCATGGGAGTATATATGCCAGTTGTTAGGAATAAAAAGATCAAAGAAGACTTTGTAAGGGATCATTTACTCTATTTCATGGCAGGTTTAGCTGAGGTTACGATAATTGGGGGCGATTGGAACTGCGTTATAAGGAAGAAGGATGTTAAGCCCCGTGAAGCTGGGTGTGTTTTACATCTGTTGAGGGATGTCTTGGGGAGCGAGGGGGTGGTGGATGTGGTGGGGGTGGAGTGTGAATCATACCTTTGTCTGACGGGGGTACGCCGCACGATTGGACAGAGTTTGTGTCAGGAGTGGTAACGGTGGGGGAGCTATGGTATGTAGATGTGGGCTTTTCAGATCATAGAGGTGTTTTGGTGGATGTAGGTTGGGAGGGAATGGTAAAGTGGTACTCGGGTTTTTGGAAATTCAATATGCAGCTTCTGGGGGGAGAGGAGGGAAGGGAAGTTTTTGCAGAATGGTGGGGAAAAGTATGGGGAAAGGGGAAGTTGGAAAAGGACTTAATTAAATGGGGGGAGCAGTATGCCAAACCGGGCATAAGGGACTTTTACAAGGCAAAGGGAAAAAAGGCAATGGAAATTTGGGTTACAGAAGTATTTGGAGGGGCAGCTTGAGCAGTGTTATGAGTGAGGAAGGATCACACAGGTGGGAGAGATGGGGGAAAAATGGGGAAGTTGAGGGAGATACAAAACGAGTGGTTTAATGGGATACATTTGCGTGGGGGTATGGATGATGTTTTGTGGGGCGATAGGCCTTCGAGCACTGTTTTGAGGGCATTTCAACGAACAAGGAAGGGTATGACTGTGCTAGGGCTAGAAGTTAATGAAGATGTGGAAGGGTATGTCCAGGGACAGAAGATGAAAACAACAGAGGCTATGAGTCTATACTTGGAACAGCGGTTTAAGCAATACTTGGAAAAGGGTGTGGATGGAGGCAGGAATGTTGGAATAATAGTGGAAGGTATACAACAGGTGTTGGGAGTGGAGGATAGGAAGAGCATGGAAGGAGGAATAAGTGAAGAAGAGGTGTGGATGGCAGTGAAAAGTATGAGTCTGAGAAAAGTGCCAGGACTGGATGGGATACCGAAAAATTTTTATATGGAGCATTGGTGTGTAATGAGTGTCTGGTACGTTTATTGAACTGTATGAAAGAGACAGGATGTTTGGGAATTACTCAGCACACGGGGGTAGTAGTCTTAGTTAAAAAGAGGGAAGCAGGAGTAACAATTAGTGATTATAGGGGCTTATCCATGATGTGCGCTGATTATAAGATCTTTGCTAAGGTGTTAGGGAACAGAATGAAAAGGGTCTTAGGAAGGGTGATCGAGGATGGGCAATATGGTATTCCTGGTAGGAGTATGAATCGAGGACACGCAAGGATAAGGGACTTTATAGAAAGTAGTATGGGTGGAGGTGTCCTGGCTTTAGATTGGCAGGCTGTGAATGATAGCGTTGATAGGGATATGTTGTAGATGATAATGAGAAAGCAAGGTTTTGGTGATGAGATTGATGAATGGGCAAGGTCCTGGATGCTCAAGAAGACAAACAGAATGTAGATGTTATATACACAGACTTTGCAAAAGCCTTTGACAAGTGTGACCATGGTGTGATAGCACACAAAATGCGTGATAAAGGAATAACAGGAAAAGTTGGTGGATGGATCTATAATTTCCTAACAAGTAGAACACAAAGAGTAGTAGTCAACAAAGTAAAGTCTGAGGTGGCTACGGTGAAAAGCTCTCTTCCACAAGGCACAGTACTCACTCCCATCCTGTTCCTCATCCTCATATCGGACATAGACAGGGATATCAGCCACAGTGCCGTGTCTTCCTTTGCAGATGACACCCGAATCTGCATGACAGTGTCCACTATTGAATACACTGCAAGACTCCAAGCAGACATCAACCAAATCTTTAAATGGGCTGCAGAAAACAATATGAAGTTCAATGATGTGAAATTTCAATTACTCCGATATGGAAAACGTGAGGAAATTAAAATCTCATCGGAGTATAAAACAAATTCCAACCACACAATAGAGCAAGAAACTAATGTCAAAGACCTGGGAGTAATCATGACAGAGGATCTCACCTTCAAGGACCATAACACTGTAGCAATCGCATCTGCTAGAAAAATAACAGGATGGATAATGAAAACCATCAAAACCAGGGATGCCAAGCCCATGTTGACACTTTTCAGGCCATTTGTTCTATCTAGGCTGGAATATTGCTGCACACTAACTGCACCTTTCAAGGCAAGTGAAATTGCTGACCTAGAAAATGTACAGAGAACCTTCACAGCACACATAACTGCGATAAACGGTTTTCACAAGATGGCACACGGCTACAGATGTAGAGTGAATACGGTCTGTATTGACTTGATGTAAGGAGATGTATACCCCAGCAATTCGGAACTAATCTTGCCATTGCTTCTGAGAGACACTTTCGGAATTCCAAATGAAGATTTATTCGGGATTTTTTTTAAATGGAGCTGTGAGGATCTTCGTTAAATTCATGACCACCGGAGCTTAAAAGGATGTTGTCAACAAATACCAGTAAAAGTGTATCAAGGTCAATGCAGGACTGGAAGTACGCCTTCGTGATTTTTCTACACGCTATTTGTGGATATGAAATTGCAACATACCATTTGAGGCAACTGAAGTGGACATAAGGAGGGGTTTTAGCCAGTTTGGGACCATACCTGTAGCCAATGAGGGCCGGTGGGCCCAGGGTATTTAAGAAGGAATGCTGGAGGGATCTTATTCTCTCAAGATGACCCTGAGATGACAAATACCGTCGTATGTTATCATGGAAGATTTTTGGACTCAGGTTTATGTGACGTACCCTGGGCAGCAGAGGGCGTGTCACATCTGTGGGGCCCCAGGGCATGTAGTGGCTATGTGTGCTCAGCGCCGGGGTCCCCGTCCTTATAATCAATGTGAGGAGACTCATCGAGAAGAGGCGACTGGAGCAATGGTGGCTGTGGACATGGAGACACCTGTAGCAGAGGAGGTGTTTCATAAGACCGAGGTGTCGGAAAAATGGAGTGATGTGGCTGAGGAGGCTGACTTGGAGGTCTTGAGTTTAACGAAGGCATCGAGGGATGTGGACGAGGATACATCCCAAGGTGTATTGATGGAGTCTGCAGGGGAGGTGGAGTTGGTTGAGGATTTGCAGGTCCCGAGTCTGGGGGATTTTCAGCTGCTGTTGGATAGCCCTATGTCAGAGGGTCTGATGCACCCTGAGGTTGGCATGGGGCCTGAGGTAGGGGGTTTGGTAGGTGACAGTGTTGAGAGGTCCACTGTGTCCGATCACCCATCGACGGTTGTGGCAGAAGTTGAGGTGCATCATGCATCTTGGGATGGGGATATGGAGTTTACAGGTGTGTCCCGTAAGAGGTCTAGTGGCACAGGGGACGATGATGTCATCACTCCTGACCAGCAGAGTTGCAAAAAGGCCTGGGTGGAGGTAGTGAAAGGTGCCAAGGAAGGATTGAGGGGGACAGGTGGGGGAAGAGGGGAGAGTCGGGGGAATAATGGTACAGCTACGACAGGAGTATCAGGTCCTGTGAGACAGAGAGGGAAGCCCCCGCTACAGAATTAAGGTGTTTAAATATGAATGTGAATGGCCTCCGGGTGGAGGTCAAGAGGAGATGGGTAGAGGTGACTTTGAGACGTATGAATGTTGATGTATGTAAACTCCAGGCACATCATTTCCGGTGTGGTAAGGACCTGGTATTGAATGGGTATAAGTTATATACTGGGAGTTCTGAGCATTTAAAGGGTGGGGTGACGGTAGGGGTACGTGAGACCAGCCCCTTCACTTTGAAGGCATGGGAAGAGGGGGGGGGTGGCAGGATAGTCAGGGTGGATGGGAAGTGGGGTGACATTCAGATGTGCTTCATCGGGGTGTATATGCCGGCGAGTAATAACCGGTGGGTGAAAGAGGATTTTGTTAGGAGGGATCTGGTTTATGCTTTGTGTGGTCTTCCCTTGATTACCATAATTGCAGGTGACTGGAATTGTGTGATTAGGGGGAGGGATGTTGAGCCTCAGGAAGCAGGGTGTATGTTGGGGGTTTTGCGGGATATATTGGGGGCGGTAGGGGTGGAGGATGTAGTACGGGGTGGTGGATGGGAAGTGAAGCATACTTTTGTCAGAAACGGTTATGAGGCAAGGCTGGATCAGGTATATGTGTCATCAGCTATACAGGTCAGCAGTGTAACTTGTGTGGAAGTGGGATTCTATGATCATAGGGGTGTTTTGGTAAATCTGGGATGGGTTGGGGCGGTCCGCATATTTCCTGGTTATTGGAAATTAAATACGGGTTTGTTGCAGGGCCTTGATCATAGGAAGGGAGGTTTTTGCAGATTGGAGGGAAAGGTTGTGGGTAGAGGGGGGTAGTGAAATTGTTAATGTTGTGCAGTGGTGGACGGATAGAGTGAACGTAGCTATTAAGGATTTTTACAGTAGGCTGGGTAGGGAGGAGGCGAGGTTAAAGTATGGTAAGCAGCATTATTTGGAATATCAGTTACAGGAATGTTATAAAGGGGGAGGGAGGTACCCCATGGGTGATATTGCGGACATACAGAGTCAATTGCAGGATTTACAAAATGAGGAATTTAATGCGATTAGGGTACGGGGGGGGAGTGGAGGATTCCCTTTGGGGTGATAAGCCCTCAGCAATGGTTTTGCAAAGATTTCAAAGGAGAAGCAAAGGGATGACGATCATGGCATTGACTGTGGATGAGGATTTCGAGGGGAATACGCGTGGTCAGGTAATACGAACGATGGAAGCTATGAGTTGTTATGCAGATAAATGGTTTAAACGAAAATTGAGGGAGGGGGAATGTGATTGGGGAGCATGAACAATTGTGTTGGAGGGTATAGGTGCAGGGTTAGGGAATGAGCAAAGAGAATGTATGGAGGGGAGCATTACTGAAGAAGAAGTTTGGCAGGCTGTGCAGGGACAACATTTGGGAAAGGCACCAGGGATTGACAGAATATCAGGGGATTTTTACGTGACTCATTGGGAAGTGTTGCAATGGGTTTTGGTAGCTCTATTCAATGGTGTGAAAACGTCAGGTTGTATGAGAGAGGATCAGCGTTCTGGGGTTGTAATCTTAGTTCCAAAGGGGAAGGATAGTCATACTTTGAAGGATTATAGGACAATCACATTACTCTGTTCCGATTTTAAAATTTTTGCTCGCATCTTAGGAAATCGTATGAAGAATTTTTGGACGACTTTTTAGATAAGGTTCAATACGGGGTTCCGGGGCATAGTTTTATTGGAGGACATCGTAGAATCAGAGGTTTTGTGGAAGGTAGGTGAGGGGGGTGGAGGTGTCTTAGGGCTGGATTGGGAAATGGCATATGACAGCATAGACAGGGGAATGTTACGGGAGATCTTGATAAGACAGGGGTTTGGTGAGGAAATCGTGGAGTGGGTGGGCATGCTGTATTCTCGGGTTTCAGTTAGGGTGCAGGTTAATGGGAAGGTGGGGTCTGAGGTAGGCATGGAGAGGGGGCTGCATCAGGGATGTCCCTTGTCGCAGCTTCTCTTTGCATGTTTACAAAATCCGTTCTATGGGATGGTGCGGGAGGGTGTTAGGGAGATGGGTGAGTTAGGGGATGGAGCTCCGGGGATTGTTGGATATGTGGATGACACCACAATTTTAGTGGGTAGCTCGGAAGGATTGGGGAATGTAAATCGTATAATTGAGATATTTGGAGCTGCGATGGGTATGAAAGTTAATAGAGTGAAGTCAAAATTGTTGGAGGTGGGTACATGGGTAGGGGAGACGTTGGGCCAGATTTATGGATGGGTAACGGTTGATAATATAAAAATCTGTGGTGTGTTCTTCTGTGTGGAGCTGAGGAGGGCAAGAGAAATGAATTCTTCATTTGTGGTGGAGGCGGCATTGAACAGGATGATGGGATGGAGGGCGCAGGTGGGGGGGAGGTGTCGTAGGGCTGGATTGGGAAATGGCATACGACAGCGTAGACAGGGGAATGTTATGGGAGATCTTGATAAGAGAGGGGTTTGGTGAGGAAATCGTGGAGTGGGTGGGCATGCTGTATTCTCGGGTTTCAGTTAGGGTGCAGGTTAATGGGAAGGTGGGGTCTGAGGTAGGCATGGAGAGGGGGCTGCATCAGGGATGTCCCTTGTCGCAGCTTCTCTTTGCATGTTTACAAAATCCGTTCTATGGGATGGTGCGGGAGGGTGTTAGGGAGATGGGTGAGTTAGGGGATGGAGCTCCGGGGATTGTTGAATATGTGGATGACACCACAATTTTAGTGGGTAGCTCGGAAGGATTGGGGAATGTAAATTGTATAATTGAGATATTTGGAGCTGCGATGGGTATGAAAGTTAATAGAGTGAAGTCAAAATTGTTGGAGGTGGGTACATGGGTAGGGGGGACGTTGGGCCAGATTTATGGATGGGTAACGGTTGATAATATAAAAATCTGTGGTGTGTTCTTCTGTGTGGAGCTGAGGAGGGTAAGAGAAATGAATTCTTCATTTGTGGTGGAGGCGCCATTGAACAGGATGATGGGATGGAGGGCGCAGGTGGGGGGGAGGTGTCGTAGGGCTGGATTGGGAAATGGCATACGACAGCGTAGACAGGGGAATGTTATGGGAGATCTTGATAAGAGAGGGGTTTGGTGAGGAAATCGTGGAGTGGGTGGGCATGCTGTATTCTCGGGTTTCAGTTAGGGTGCAGGTTAATGGGAAGGTGGGGTCTGAGGTAGGCATGGAGAGAGGGCTGCATCAGGGATGTCTCTTGTCGCAGCTTCTCTTTGCATGTTTACAAAATCCGTTCTATGGGATGGTGCGGGAGGGTGTTAGGGAGATAGGTGAGTTAGGGGACGGAGCTCCGGGGATTGTTGGATATGTGGATGACACCACAATTTTAGTGGGTAGCTCGGAAGGATTGGGGAATGTAAATCATATAATTGAGATAATTGGAGCTGTGACGGGTATGAAAGTTAATAGAGTGAAGTCAAAATTGTTGGAGGTGGGTACAAGGGTAGGGAGGACGTTGGGCCAGATTTATGGATGGGTAACGGTTGATAATATAAAAATCTGTGATGTGTTCTTCTGTGTGGAGCTGAGGAGGGCAAGAGAAATGAATTCTTCATTTGTGGTGGAGGCGGCATTGAACAGGATGATGGGATGGAGGGCAGGGGAAGTCACCCTTATGCAAAGGGTCACAGTTGTTAACACTTTGGTGTACAGTAAATTATGGTTTGTGGCTGCATTATATCCGCTGATTGAGGGTGATATACAGAGGTTGAGGCAGAGGGTCATGCATTTTGTTTGGGGTTACGGGAGACACTGGTTAAGGGAGGAGGTTGTAACGACTAGGGTCATTCATGGGGTATGGGATTAATTCCTTTGAAAAGGCAGTTAATGGGGCTATATGTGAGGCAGGAATTTTTAGCTAGGGGAGGGATCCATGGGAGGACGGTGAATGAGGTAATGAGGAAGGTGCAGAGGTGGTGGTAGGGTAGGGATGTCATGGTTTGCCAGATGCTTTTGCAGCACCTTCTTGTTGTAGTAGATCCGGGGAAGGTACAGGTGGGTAGGTTAGATAGGGTAGGGAGCTGTAGTAGGGCACTGCAAGGTGAGGAGACATACCCTTTGTATGATTGGAGAAGTATTTGGTACTGGCTAAAGAAGTTGAAATTGCCTTCCAGGGTAAGAAAAACAGGTTATCGTTTTTTACATGGCATACTTGCATCGAGGGCACAACTTTTCGTGATGGGGTTGGTAGGGACTGGTAGTTGTAATAGCTGTGGTATGCTAGAGACGGCTTATCATTTGGTCTATTTTTGTGAGGAGTTGGCGAGGGTGAGGAAATGGTTTGGGAGAATTATACGAAGGGTAGGGGAAAGGTTTGTCAAGTTTGAGGATTCTTAGTTCAGACATTGGGGGTTGTGCAGAGGATGTACGTAGGGCCGTAATGTACTTGGCATTGGATTATATTTCTGTGTCATGGAGCATGAGGGAGGTCAGAGGAGAAGTACGTGTTCAGGCGTTAGCAGCTAGGTTCTACAGAACAGTATGTAGGAATCACGTTTTGTATGGTTGGGCATGGGAACAGGATTTTCCAGAGGGGTATCGGCAATTAACGATGGGTATCTTATTGAGGGGTGGTGGGGGTGCTGAATAGGGGGGGTTGGTCTCTCAGGGGGGGCGGTGTGGAAGGTGTATACTTCTTTAGGTATGTATGAGTTGCATGAGGGGGTTAGGAGCTAGGGGCGGGTGGAGTCGGGGTTGGGGTTTTCCTCTCATTAGTTTGATATGATAGTGTGACTTTCCGACTCATGACGCAGATGAGGGTGGCGTTTTTTTTCGGGGTTTTGAGTTAAGGGTAGGTGGCGGGGGCTTGTCTCGTTGTGTGTTCGGGACAGGACAGGATCTATTAGAACAGTGGTAGTAAATAGATTGGAGTATTGAAATTATAATGCCGTTGTCTTGTTGTGGAAAAAAAAAAACACTGATAATTTATGTTGTATGTGTTTTATATATTGACGTTGTGGACACTCATGTGAACTTTTATTTGATCAGTGTAATAATGTAATGATAGGTGGATAAATACACTATCTATGCAAGTTATTTTATTTCTTTGAGAGACTTAGGTCTCGTCATCAAAGAGTTTGTTAATATATATAATTTTCTTTGGAGGTTCTTGGGGATACATTCAATACGTTAGGTTTCATTATATATTTTGTTTGTAGGAATAGCATTAAAGGTAAATGAGATTGCTTATTATGTATGGTTATATAGATTAAGGTCAATTGTTGTTAGTTGCCTGTACTAACGTGGGGTTGGTTTAGGTGTATAGTCTTCTACACACGTTTTAGTACTGTGTGTAATATATTTTCACTTAATTGTAACTTCGTATACAATAAGGGTAGTGTTAGGTTATGTATGGGATTTTGATTATCAATGTGTGTTTTGGGGATCAGTGTTTCCTCATGTAGGGCGTTTTTTATTTTGATAATTGTATTATTTACCTGGAGTTTACCTGGAGAGAATTCCAGGGGTCAACGCCCCTGCGGCCAGGTCTGTGACCAGGCCTCCTGTTGGACCAGAGCCTGATCAACCAGGCTGTTACTGCTGGCCGCACGCAGTCCAACGTACGAACCACAGCCTGGCTGGTCAGGTACCGACTTCAGGTGCCTGTCCAGTGCCTGCTTGAAGACAGCCAGGGGTTTGTTGGTAATACCCCTGATGTATGCTGGGAGGCAGTTGAACAGTCTTGGGCCCCTGACACTTATTGTGTTGTCCTCAACGTGCTAGTGGCACCCCTGCTCTTCATTGGGGGGATGTTACACCGCCTGCCGAGTCTTTTGCTTTTGTAGGGAGTGATTTTTGTGTGCAAGTTTGGTACTAAACCCTCGAAAAGTTTCCATGTATATAATAATGTATCTCTCCCACCTGCGTTCTAGAGAGTACAGGTTTAGGAACTTCAAGCGTTCCCAGTAATTGAGGTGGTTTATCGCAGTTATGCGTGCCGTGAAGGTTCTCTGCACATTTTCAAGGTCAGCAATTTCACCCGCCTTGAAAGGTGTAGTTAGTGTGCAGCAATATTCCAGCCTAGATAGAACAAGCGATCTGTAAAGTGTCAACATGGGCTTGGCATCCCTGGTTTTGAAGGTTCTCATTATCCATCCTGTCATTTTTCGAGCAGATGCAATTGCTACTTTGTTATGGTCCTTAAAGGTGAGATCCTCTGACATGATCACTCCCAGGTCTTTGACATTAGTTTTTCGCTCTATTGTGTGGTTGGAATTAGTTTTGTACTCCGATGAGATTTTAATTTCTTCACGTTTTCCGTATCTGAGTAATTGAAATTTCTCATCATTGAACTTCATATTGTTTTCTGCAGCCCATTTAAAGATTTGGTTTATGTCTGCTTGGAGTCTTGCAGTGTCTTCAACGGTGGACACTGTCATACAGATTCGGGTGTCATCTGCAAAGGAAGACACAGCACTGTGGCTTATATCCCTGTCAATGTTCAATATGAGGATGAGGAATAGGATGGGAGCAAGTACTGTGCCTTGTGGAACAGAGGTTTTCACAGTAGCTGCCTCAGACTTTACTCTGTTGACTACTACTCTTTGTGTTCTACATGTTAGGAAATTATAGATCCATCAACCAACTTTGCCTGTTATTCCTTTATCGCGCATTTTGTGTGCTATTACACCATGGTCACACTTGTCAAAGGCTTTTGCAAAATCTGTGTATATAACATCTGCATTCTGTTTATCTTCTAGAGCATCCAGGACCTTGTCGTAGTGGTCTAGTATTTGGTCCAGTATTTGGTTAGGTTCCTATTATAATGGCATGTATGTTGTGAACACATACTTCATATTGATGAAGGTTTTGTTTTTATGTTTATGTTATGTGTTTTTTTTTTTTTACTTTTTAATTATGTTCTTTGTAAGGATACTTTGTACTGCAATGTATACATGATGTTATTAAAATAAAAAAAAAAAACTGCGATAAACCACCTCAATTACTGGGAACGCTTGAAGTTCCTAAACCTGTACTCCCTAGAACGCAGGCGTCAGAGATACATTATTATATACACTTGGAAAATCCTAGAGGGATTAGTACCAAACTTGCACACGAGAGTCACTCCCTACGAAAGCAAAAGACTCGGCAGACGATGTAACATCCCCTCAATGAAAAGCAGGGGTGCCACTAGCAAGTTGAAAGACAACACAATAAATGTCAGGGGCCCAAGACTGTTCAGCTGCCTTCCAGGTGTCACCAGTGGAAAAATTTACCATTGGAAGTAGGTCATGTCTATAGTGGAAGTTGGTCATGTCTATAGTGGAAGTAGGTCATGTCTATAGTGGAAGTAAGTCATGTCTATAAGATTAAGATATGATAAGATTTCCTCGGATTTTTAACCCCGGAGGGTTAGCCACCCAGGATAACCCAAGAAAGTCAGTGCGTCATCGAGGACTGTCTGTCTTATTTCCATTGGGGGTCCTTAATCTTGTCCCCCAGGATGCGACCCACACCAGTCGACTAACAACCCAGGTACCTATTTGCTGCTAGGTGAACATGACAACAGGTGTAAGGAAACACGTCGAAATGTTTCCACCCGCCGGGAATCGAACCCGGGCCCTCCGTGTGTGAAGCGAGAGCTCTAGCCACCAGACCACCGGGTACCTGGAAGTAGGTCATGTCTATAGTGGAAGTAGGTCATGTCTATAGTGGAAGTAGGTCATGTCTATAGTGGAAGTAGGTCAAGTCTATAGTGGAAGTAGGTCATGTATATAGTGGAAGTAGGTCATGTCTATAGTGGAAGTAGGTGAAGTCTATAGTGGAAGTAGGTCATGTCTATAGTGGAAGTAGGTCATGTCTATAGTGGAAGTAGGTCATGTCTATAGTGGAAGTTGGTCATGTCTATAGTGGAAGTAGATCATGTCTATAGTGGAAGTAGGTCATGTCTATAGTGGAAGTAGGTCATGTCTATAGGTTAGACAATCGTTGAAGGAAGTTGTATGACAATACCAAGATGTTGCTGTGTCTGGTTTTAAAACAACAGGTTGATGAATAAGACAGTTGTGTAATACTTGTGTCTTTACTGTGGAGGGAAGGCGGGGTAGGGGTCGGCCTAGAAAAGGTTGGAGGGAGGGGGTAAAGGAGGTTTTGTGTTGAGGGGCTTGGACTTCCAGCAAGTGTGCGTGAGCGTGTTAGATATGAGTGAATGGATACAAATGTTTTTTAGGACTTGACGTGCTGTTGGAGTGTGAGCAAAGTAACATTTATGAAGGGTTTCAGGGAAATCGGCAGGCCGAACTTGATTCCTGGAGATGGGAAGTACAGTGCCGACACTCTGAAGGTGGGGTGTTAATGTTGCAGTTTTGAAGAGAGGAGCTTACGACGACGTTTCGGTCCGACTTGGACCATTTACAAAGTCACACTAACACACAGAACAGGTGAAAGGGGTATATATAGGCAGGCAGACAGGGGAGGGCACAAGAGAGTGGGGTAATAATGGAGGTAGTAGTAGAAGTGGTAGTAGAAGTAGTAGTGGAGTCAGTCATATCCTCGATGGAGAGGATTACCTCCGTAAAGCCGATGTCTTGCTCTCTGACTCACGTACCTACACTCATCTAGTTTCCAATCCTCTTGATCGCATCAAGAGAACTTTCAACAAGAAACTTACGACTCTCTCCGACCTCTGTCCTTCTGACTTTAACCTTGTTCAACATTTTCGTGTCATCTGTCCCTCTCTGCCCTATTTCTATGGCCTTCCCAAAACTCACAAACCTGATATTCCTCTGCGTCCCATCATATCTTCTAGAGGTTCTGTCTCTTATTCTCTTGCTTCCTGGCTAGCCAAAACCCTCACTCCCTTTCTTGGTACTTTTTCTCCTGCCCACCTTCGTCACTCTCAAGACTTCATCGAACGGGTTCGCTCTCTCCCGTCCTGTAAGATGCTTAGTCTTGATGTCGAGTCCCTCTTCACTAATGTCCCTCTGGATGATGTCCTTAATTTTCTCAGAGAGAAGGCCAATGAAGGGTTACTTCATCTCCCTATACCTACTGATGTCTTTCTTGATCTTATCCGCCTTTGTGTGGACTCTAACTCCTTTTCTTTTCAAGGTAAATATTATTCTCAAACCTTTGGTGTCGCTATGGGCTCTCCTCTATCTCCTGTTCTTGCTAATCTTTACATGGAATACTTCGAGACTGTCCTGCTTCCCACTATTGATGTACGTCCTTCACTCTGGCTCCGCTATGTAGATGACATCTTTGGTCTTTGGCCTCATGACTCAAGTCTCTTCCAACCTTTTCTTGATGCTCTTAATAATCTTGCCCCTTCCATTAAGTTTAAAGCTGATTGGGAATCTAATTATTTGCTTCCTTTCCTTGATGTTCATGTCCACCGCTCAGTTACAGGTTTTGCCTTTTCTGTGTACCACAAGCCTATGCACAGTGGCATGTACATTCACTATTTTTCTTATCATGCTTCCTCTGTCAAGAAAAGTGTTCTTATCTCCCTCTTTCTCCGTGCTCTCCGCATTTGTGATCCTCAGTTCCTTGAAGCAGAAATTTCCACTCTTCATAATTCATTTTCCCGCCTTGGCTACCCTTCCCATTTCATAGACTCTGCTTTCTCTCGTGCCAAACGGACTTTCTTCTCTCCTAAACCCTCTACTCCTGGTAACTCTCCTGTCCTCTGCCTTCCCTACATCTTTGGTCTCTCTAATCTCAACAACTCTCTCCATTCCTTAGACATCAAACTTACCTTTCGCCAGACTAACACTCTTTGCACTAATCTAGTTCATACCTCCCCTCCCTCTACAGATTCTCCTGGTGTCTACTCTATTTCTTGCTCCTCCTGTCCTCTTCAGTACTTCGAAGAAACTGGCCGATCTCTTTCTGACAGACTCAGGGAGCACAAAAATAGTGTTAGGCTTGCCGACACTAATAATGCTCTTTTCTGTCATGTCAGAGATCACAGTCATCCTATTGATTGGTCTTCTGCTAAAACTGTCTACCCTACGTCCAACTTTCATAGTCGCCGCCTGGTTGAATCCTCCCTTATACACAACTTTCCCTGTATGAATCTTAGCCCTGACTTTGTCTCTGTTGATGCTTTCCTCTCCCATTACATTGTTAAATGATCCAAACTTCAGAACACCCGTGACTTAACCTGATTCCTTCCCCTTTCATCTCTTCCCCCTTCTCCTTTTTCTCCTATGGGTTTTCTTTTCTTTTCTTATAATTGTATTATATTTGTAACTACCAATAACATTGTACACTTGTAACATGCATTGAAATAAAAATTATTATTATTATTATTATTCTTTTGCCTTGTTTTTGTCTTTTTTTATTCGCCTTTTCCTCCCTCTGTGTTCTTGTCCTACCCATGCGGGCCGCCAGCTTCATTGCAGTGCTCCTTTCCTAGAAAATGACTGTCTCCACTACTACTACTACTACCACTTCTACTACCACCTTCATTATTACCCCACTCTCTTGTACCCTCCCCTGTCTGCCTGTCTATATATACCCCTTCCACCTGTTCTGTGTTAGTGTGACTTTGTAAATGGTCCAAGTCGGACCGAAACGTCGTCGTAAGCTCCTCTCTTTTTATATGTGCGGGTTGTGTGTGTATTGTTCCAGTCACGGTATTGTGCCTTTTTTGTTATTTGCAGTTTTGAAACTGTAGTGTAAGCCCGCCTCTGGCAAGACAGTGATGGAGTGAATGATGATGAAATTTTTTTTTAAGGGCCACCCTGCCTTGGTGGGAAACGGCCGATGTGTTAATAAAAAAACTAATAATAAATGTTTACTGTGGAAGCGTTTCGTCAGCCAGTGACTTCATCAGTCCAATATAGAGAAGAATGGTGAAAGATGACAAGGAGTAATCTGTCCCTCCTCATCGTCCAGCCTTCTTCACTACATTGACTGAGGAAGTCACTGACTGGCAGAACCTTTACAGCGCTGTAGGACCCTGGTAAGTTTAGTGCTTCTTTTTTTTATTATAGTAATAATAATGGCATAACCTTTCCACAATTAAGATACCAAGATATTGCAGAAGTGTCCGAGTGATCAACACGTAGACGAGGTCTTCTAGCAGTCAAAACTCAGGTCCATAATGTAATTCAGAGATGTAACTCTAGTTATAAAGAAATGGAAGAAAGTGGTCACACGTGGGAGGGTCCCATTAGTTTTAGATCAGCCCTACAAAGATGACCGAATAATTAACAATAAAGTTGTAGATGAGTAGAGATGGAGCAAAATATTTTGTGGGGCCGACTGTGGTAGTAGGTCAGGTTTATAAGGTGATGGACTAGACATTTAACTTAACACATGGGTGGTACCAACTAATTCTAGTAGGTCAGGCCTGTAAAGTGGAGGGTCAGAGATTTAAGAATGGAGTTGTAGAAAGATGAAGCAGTTCAACATGAGATCATATGTTTGTATCAGGTTAGCTCATAAGTTGAGCCAGATATTTAGTTATACAGTTAAACATGTGGCTTCATGAGGAAAAGTCAGACTACTAGTGGTAGGTTAGAACCATGAACACAGGTTTCAGAAGACAGTTATCAACAATGCCGAGACATACAACAGTGAATGACGTGGTCACATGAGTGGGTCCTTGTTGTAGGTCAGGCTCAAGGGGTCAACAAGATAGTTAATAATATAGCTACACTTGTGGAGAGATGCAGCAGTGTAAGTTGGAGTCTTACTATCCATAAAAACCCTTATTATCCTCCTTCTTAAGTATATGAAGAATGTTTTTATGTAATTCACTATGGTTATGTTATTTATATAGCCTAAGTAATACACCTGGGTCATTAAAGCAGCATTACCAGGATTAAACTCTATGTACTTTACAAGAAACGTAAGAGAGGGTCATTAAGGTTAATTAATTTGATTTATAGATTATCTACTATACTAGGGTTATTATATCTACCATAATAGGTGTGATATCTGTCTACTACACAAGGGCTATAATGGTTAGTTTATTTGATTTATTGTGGAAGATTTATGTCCTCTTTTTGTTTGACCTGTGAGCAAGTTCTCAATGGTGGCAACCAAATCATCCTTAAATTTTTGTGTGGCAATGGGTTCGTAATTGCATTCATCCAAGTGGTTAATGAAGATATATCTATGTTCCGGGTTAAGAATGAGTTTTTTTCTATCTGTATTTAGCTTCTTGATTGCTGGAGATATCTCAACATGATGACACTGAAGGACAGAAGGGATAGGGGGACATGATAACGACGTATAAGATACTGGGAGGAATTAACAAGGTGGGCAGGGCCAGAGTGTTTCAGAGAAAGGAAACAGAAACAAGGGAACACAACTAGAAGTTGAAAACTCAGATGAGTCATAGGAATGCTAGGAAGTATTTCTTCAGCCTTAGAGTTGTCAGGAAGTGGAACAATCTGGAGAGTGAACTAGTGGAGGCAGGATTCATACATAGCTTTAAGAAGGGCAACTACCTGAGGTGTGGAAGATTGCAAATGTAGTCCCCATTTTTAAGAAAGGACACAGACACGAGGCATTAAACTACAGACCTGTGTCACTGACGTATAGTATGCAAAGTCATGGAGAAGATTATCAGGAGGAGAGTGGTGGAGCACCTGGAACGGAACAAGATTATAAATGACAACCAGCATGGATTCAGAGAAGGAAAATCCAGTGTCAAAAACCTACTGGAATTTTATGACAAGGTAACAGAAGTAAGACACGAGAGAGAGGGGTGGGGAGATTTTTTCTTGCATTGCAAAAAGACCTTCGACACAGTTCCTCACAAGAGATTAGTGCAAAAGCTAGAGGATCAGGCATGCATAACAGGAAGGGCACTGCAATGGATCAGAGAATACCTGACAAAAAGGAAACAACGAGTCATGGTACGTGACAAGGTGTCAGAGAGGGCACCTGTGACGAGAGGGGCTCCACAGGGGTCAGCACTATTTTTGGTATATGTGAATGATATGATGGAAAGGATAGACTCAGAAGTGTGCCTGTTTGCAGATGATGTGAAGCTAATGGACACATGGTCCAGCAACTAGCTCCACGAATTTAACCCCGTCAAATGCAAAGTCATGAAGATCGGGGAAGGGCAAAGAAGACCGCAGACAGAATATAGGCTAGGGGACCAAAGACTGCAAACCTCACTAAAGGAAAAGGATCTTGGAGTGAGTATAATACCGAGCACATCTGAGACGCACATCAACCAGATAACTGCTGCAGCATATGGGCACCTGGCAAACTTAAATAGCGTTCCGATACCTCAGTAAGGAATCGTTCAAGACTCTGTACACCGTGTACGTCAGGCCCATACTGGAGTATGCAGCACCAGTTTGGAACCCACACCTGGTCAAGCACGTCAAGAAATTAGAGAAAGTACAAAGGCTTGCAACAAGATTAGTTCCAGAGCTATGGGGAATGTCCTACGAAGAAAGGTTAAGGGAAATCGGCCTGACGGCACTGGAGGACAGGAGGGTTAGGGAAGACATGATAACGACATACATAATACTGCGAGGAATTGACAAGGTGGACAAAGACAGGATGTTCCAGAGATGGGACACAGAAACAAGGGGTCACAATTGGATGTTGAAGACTCATTTGAGTCAAAGAGATGTTAGGAAGTATTTCTTTAGTCATAGAGTTATCAGGAAGTGGAATAGTCTGGCAAGTGACGTAGTGGAGGCAGGAACCATACATAGTTTTAAAACGACGTATAATAAAGCTCATGGAGCAGGGAGAGAGACGACCTTGTAGCGATCTGTAACGAGGCGGGGCCAGGATGTATGAATCGACCCCTGCAACCACAAATAGGTAAGTGCACACACACACACAGGAAAGACATTTTCTTTTACTGTAGGAAAGCATTTGTTTCAGCACAATACCAGAGATTAGCCAAGAATTTAAGGAATAAGGGAAATTACGAGGCATAGTGTTGCAGTAAATCAAGGAGAACCAGAATAACAGAATTCATAGTAACATTATAGCATGAGACATTAGAGAGAGAGAAGATTGAGTGGGTTACGTCAGGATCAGTGTTAGGACCACTACTGTTACTAATATACTTAAATGACCTACAAAGAGGATTGAGTTCTATATGTTACTCTTCACTGATGATGTAAAACTATTAAAAAAAATACGAACAGAAGAAAACAGCAATATATTCCAGAGAGAGACCTCAACAGACTGCAAATGTGGCTTCTTGAGTTCAGTGGAAATAAATTAGATGTAATGTATTTTAGAGGAGGAGATGGCAGACCAGATATATATCATAAGATGGATGGCAGAGGAAAGCTACAACACTCAGAGAGTAAAATGTATTTATGGGAAATCAGTGGTGATGATGGGAGTAATCTAAGAGGCGGATTTAGGAGTAAACACAGCTTGGTGAGTTAACACACTTATCTAACCTTTATCAGTATCCCAGAAGTAATTTCCTCAGTTACAATATATTCACTCAGTGTTGTATTGAAGGATAACACACGTACACTGTGAAGAGTTGTACGGACACAACTGGGCTAGGAACTGACTACACACAATCTTATCAGTAATAACACACTAACATCCATCTCCTACAGACAAATTGCATGCATTTGCTTACTTTAATTAGTTTAAACCGGTACAATTTTATTCTAAAATACATAGGTGTTCTATGTGTAATAGAGAGAAATGTTAAGATGGAGATGTATGGTAATGTTCAGTTTTGGCAAGAAATACTTTATTAGTGAGCGAATGTGAATGTTTACCTCACAAAATAGTTATCACGTACATTACTCTGTACGTGATAACTGCAACCTCGTCTACGTGCACTACAATTTGAGGCTACACTGGAGAGGGTTTCGGGGGTCAACGCCCCCGCGGCCCGGTCTGTGACCAGGCCTCATGGTGGATCAGGGCCTGATCAACTAGGCTGTTACTGTTAGCCACACGCAACCCGATGTACGAAACACAGCTCGGCTGGTCAGGTATTGACTTTAGGTGCCTGTTCAGTGCCTTCTTGAAGACAGCCAGGGGTCTATTGGTAATCCCCCTTATGTATGCTGAGAGGCAGTTGAACAGTCTTGGGCCCCTGACACTTATTGTGTTGTCTCTCAACGTGCTAGTGGCACCCCTGCTTTTCAATGGGGGATGTTACATCGCCTGCCGAATCTTTTGCTTTCGTAGGGAGTGACTCTCGTGTGCAAGTTTGGTACTAATCCCTCTAGGATTTTCCAAGTGTATATAATAATGTATCTCTCCCGCCTGCGTTCTAGGGAGTACAGGTTTAGGAACTTCAAGCGTTCCCAGTAGTTGAGGTGGTTTATCGCAGTTATGCATGCCGTGAAGGTTCTCTGTACATTTTCAAGGTCAGCAATTTCACCCGCCTTGAAAGGTGCCGTTAGTATGCAGCAATATTCCAGCCTAGATAGAACAAGCGACCTGAAGAGAGTCATCATGGGCTTGGCATCCCTACTTTTAACCTATTTACACTATTCTGTGGAGGTACATAGCTCTATTTATGCTACACTGTGTGGCTACATTGATCAGTATGCTCTACACTGTGTGGCTACACTGACCTATATACACTACACTGTGAAGCTACACTCTACTGTGTGGCTACACTGATATATACATTACACTGTGTGGCTACACTGATATATACATTACACTGTGTGGCTACACTGATATATTCATTACACTGTGGTTACACTGATATATTCATTACACTGTGTGGCTACACTGATATATACATTACACTGCGTGGCTACACTGATATATACATTACACTGTATAGCTACACTGATATATACATTATACTGTGTGGCTACACTGATATATTCACTACACTGTGTGGTTACACTGATATATTCATTACACTGTGCGGCTACACTGATATATACATTACACTGTGTGGCTTCACTGATATATTCATTACACTGCATGACTACACTGATATATAAATTACACTGCGTTGCTACACTGATATATTCATTACACTGCGTGGCTACACTGATATATTCATTACACTGCGTGGCTACACTGATATATTCATTACACTGCGTGGCTACACTGATATATTCATTACACTGCTTGGCTACACTGATATATTCATTACACTGCATGGCTACACTGTATGACAACAACCATAATATTTTTGTTGTTAAAGTTGTTTTTGTTGTTGTTGTTTCAACTCTGGCACATGATCTACTGTTATTGTTACTGCTGCTGTTTTGGCAGATTCTGTTGAAGCTGTTGTTACTGTTGTTACAATTGTTGAAGTTGTTACTGTTGTTAAGATAAGATAAGATAAGACTTCCTCGGATTTTTAACCCCGGAGGGTTAGCCACCCAGGATAACCCAAGAAAGTCAGTGCGTCATCGAGGACTGTCTGTCTTATTTCCATTGTGGTCCTTAATCTTGTCCCCCAGGATGCCACCCACACCAGTCGACTAACAACCCAGGTACCTATTTGCTGCTAGGTGAACATGACAACAGGTGTAAGGAAACACATCGAAATGTTTTCACCCGCCGGGAATCGAACCCGGGCCCTCCGTGTGTGAAGCGAGAGCTCTAGCCACCAGACCACCGTGACAATTGTGACAATTGTTGAAGCTGTTACTGTTGTTAATGCTGTTACAATTGCTGCTGCTATTGTTGCTACTTTTTGTTGTTGTCATTTCTGCTTGTAATTGTACTGCTTTTGCTGGTGCTGCTATTGTTTCCGTTTTCGTTGCTACTTTTGTCTGTCTTGCTTTGATTGTTTTGCTTTTGTTGGTCTTGCTTTTGTTAATCTAGCTTTTGTTTGTCTTTCTATTGCTTGTTTGGCTTTTGATTTACTTTTGTTTACATTGCTTTTGTTTGTCTTGCTTTTGTTTATCTGGCTTTTGTTTGTCTTGCTTTTGTTTGTCTTGCTTTTGTTAATCTTGCTTTTGTTTGTCTTGTTTTTGTTTATCTGGCTTTTGTTTGTCTTGCTTTTGTTTGTATTGCTTTTGTTTGTATTGTTTTTGTTTATCTGGCTTTTGTTTGTCTTGCTTTTGTTTATCTGGCTTTTGTTTGTCTTACTTTTGATTGTCTTGCTTTTGTTTGTCTTGTTTATAATCAAGGCAGGCATAGTAAATCAGAAGGTCCTCTTCCATCAATCTTTTGCGACTATTGTTCATTTTCTATATATGGGCCAGTAGGCCTTCTGCAGTGTTTCTCCATTCTTATGATAGACAACGACAGGACAGAATAATCTTCTCTCCTCACCCTCTGGCTTGAGGCAAAAATAGTAAAGCAGAAGACTCTCTCCCGTCTCTTCACAAGTACTATCGCATATTTTCTAATTGTTTGATACATAAATAGTAAAGCAGAAGGCTCTTTCCTTGAGACAGAATACTAAAGAAGAAGATTATCTCCCACCCTCTAAGTATTGTATTGTACTATATAGATATGTGTCGTAAGCAAAATAAGCAGAAGGCTCTCTCCTAACCAAAGGAGAAGACTTGATGGTCGACCATCCCTAACAATATGTTCACATTATCGACGTAATGATAGTGAACCACCAGACTAAATAATTATAATTGTTTCAGCTTGAGGCTGTCTCTTCATACCTTCCTTAACCACTATTGCTTATCATAGGCATTTTTGAAGCAAGATAGCAAAGCAGAAGGCTCTCTCCATATAATCTAAAAAGGCTGTCACATATTAATTAGGTGTTTAAATGTTGCGTGGAGGTTCTTTCGTAGATTGGGTAATGAACAGATGAGTTTGGGATGGTAACTTGGTATATTAGACAGGGTGGAATTCTCAGAGCTGTAAGCCTGGTCTATCCCTACACGGTGTCTTGATGGTAACTCAGGCACTGCCCCGAGCAGGGCTCATAGCGTTCAAAGTATTGACCTTTGACATGGGTGACCTTTGACATTGGGCTAACGGTTGCAACGGTTGGTCACGAGAGCAGAAACGGTTATACCCTATGAACTCTCACTGAGCTTACAGTGACAGCTCGGCTATGGTACATATGTCGTCTCGACATACCTCTATACAAACTAAAGACAACAGGCGTACGACTCTGAGCTGATTCTATACAATATCAAAGTACACAACAGTTGAATCTTATACTTCACATAGATTTTATCGTGGCAGAAAACAATCTACTTTACTATATGATATATCATGATACAAAGGAATAATTAACTAAATGAGCTCATTTCTAGAAAATCATGATAAAAGAGATAAAAAAATTGTTCGATCGAACTGTCTTCATGTGATCTACGAATTCTGAGAAAATATATTTACAAGAAGGTAGTGATTAACAGACAAGGTAGATATGGTGCACACAAATCTATACTGTTAATTCTCAGAATTCGGAGAGAACGTGAACACATTAAAAAAAAATTTGAGTAATACTAAGTAGATATTATAACACACAGTTAAACGCTTACTACATATTTATCTATACAGGTTATTTACATTTAACCCCAACTCTGCTAGGGTGAGATTGATATAGGCTGTATGATTATCATCTCTGGGTGGATCAAACTCTGTTACAATAGGTAACTCAACTTCTGATTGAGGAGGATCTACACTGGTATCCACAAATGATACTTGAGGATTTCTCAACACTTGTCGTGTACGTAGGGAATAACGACATTCAGGTTGATCTGACTGATCATTAGAGGTAGAGGGTACAGCAACAGGAGAATTATCAGATTCTGTCTAACTAGTCTGATTGTCAGGGGTGTCAGGGACTTCGTCATCATCGCATACTAACTTCATATGATCCAAATGCGATTCCTTAAACTGACCCGTACTAAGTTCTCTAACTTTATACTTATTGCCATTGATATGTTCGACTACTCGATACGGACCAACAAACTTTTGGTCTAATTTAGGCATTGCAGAAGTTTTATTAAAATTAGTAATCATTACTCTCGAACCTATTTTAATTTTAGTTGGTTTAGCTCGAGAATTACTTACTCTAGTAAATTCTACTGTTGACTTATGAAGCGTTTCACGGATTCTTCTGAAAACACTCTGAGCTTGGCTGGTACGAGTTGCTATGAAATCATCAGGGTTATACGACGGTTTTGGATTAGAATATAGCAACTTGTAAGGCAAACGCTTGTCAACACCATACAAGGTGTAATGTGGTGTATCACCTATAGAAACATTGAAAGCAGAATTTATAGCACATTGAACATCAGGTATAACTTCATCCCAGGTTGAACTATTGGGATTAA
>WNWK01017664.1:0-41847 GCA_009830355.1 Cherax destructor
TAGAATAATCAAACGTAAAAACCTGACTAATCAATTGAATGTAAAACCTGTTATGAATATTACATACTTAGCTAATTATTTCCACAACACCTACATTATAATGACCACGTAAACTAACTGCAATGCAATTAATTGTTCTAAATTGTTATCTCACTCAATTAGTTGCATTGCTACAATTAATTGATATGTTCAACTTATCTTCAAACTTTATAACTTAGATATGCAACTTTACTTATTTTATAAATTATCACCCATAACTTTTTACCATGTAGTCTAGAATTAAATAGTCCTAAGAATGCCCGCAATGCACAGCATATTAGGGGCTTTTGGCATGTACATCTCATTAATAACTAAGTAATAACTATGTAATTACTATGTATAACTATATCTACCATATATAATTGTACAATGTCTAAATAAAGTATTATTATTATTATTATTATTATTATTATTATTATTATTATTATTATTATTATTATTATTATTATTATAATGATGCTAATTTATGACACTGATTGACTCTATCATCATTACTAATTCTATGTCATCATTGAAGGCTCTTGACTCTATAATGACTAACAGCATGCTCATTGGAGAAGCCAGGTATAGATACTCAAAATCCGACAAAGGAACTAATGTACATTTGCTTTGATCCCTCACACATTGATTACTCCTTCATGATAATTTGATATGTTAGCCAAGAAGAGCACCCAGAAGGAGAATGTAGAATATAACTTTGGTATATCTGTGTCTAGCATTAGGAATAATATTAGAGAGAAATAAATAATGAAAATGATTGCTATAGAATGCAGTTAGAAGCCTGAGTAGATCTATAACCACTATTATAACATGAACACAGATAATATGTTTAGGTGAGAACAACTATGTAATAGTGAAAATGACTGATGTTGTAGTGGCCAGGCTTAAGCTTGGTTACAAGTACTGACTGATGTTGTTTAGGCTTGGCCAAGTAATGACTGATGTTGTAGTGGCCAGGCTTAGGCTTGGTACAAGTACTGACTGATGTTGTAGTGGCCAGGCTTAGGCTTGGCTACAAGTACTTCTGGCAGTTTGGGAGACACAAATGATGATCAAACTAAATGCAAATTATGTGATCAGGCATATGGTCACTGTCTTGAACACTATGTGCTTAATTGTCCACTTATTGAGGAATATAGAGATAGACAATATAATAACCTATGTGACATGTCAAGATATCTTATTAATGCAAATAAGATACCAATTATACTAAGCAAATTTCCTAAATTTGCTTGTAACAGATAAGTGAACTGTAGATATAAATCCAAATGTACAATGGAAATAAATGGTATAAAATACCGACACAATGGAAAGATAAACACATAAGCAGTATAATGTGATCCTTTATTGACAACGTTTCGCCCACGGACTTTATCAAGTCACAAACAGATCTACCTGGATAAAAGAAACAAGGGTATTTATAGGATTTAGAATCCTGGAATCATCACTTATTTGTATATCCAACAACTTCAACTAGAACAACGGTTTCTATAAATAGCTGAACCTATTGCCAAGAAACTTCTTCATCGCTATCCCACATAGAACTCAAGAATGGAACACTGCAGGTCTTTTAAGTTACCCGAGGTTTTAAACTATCACACTACTTTGAAGACTGTCACATGCAGCTTTCCCCACCTGACTATATCCTATAAATACCCTTGTTTCTTTTATGGGCTCTGGTGGTCTGGTGGCTAAAAGCTCTCGCTTCACACGGCGAGGGCCTGGGTTCGATTCCCAGCCAGGGCAGAAACATTGGGCGTGTTTCTTTACACCTGTTGTCTATGTTCCCCATCAGTAAAATGGGTACCTGGGTGTTAGTCGACTGGTGTAGTCGTTTATCCTAGGACACTGACCTAATCTGCCCGAAATGCTCAGCATAACAAGGGACTTTCTATATAGTAGTATGTCACTGATGTCAGCTAGGACTGTATACCATGTACATGTACTTGTAGTAAATAAAAGATATTATTATCCAGGTAGATCTGTTTGTGACTTGATAAAGCCCACTGCGTGGGCGAAACGTTGTCAATAAAGGATCACATTATACTGCGTATGTGTTTATCTTTCCAAATGTGGGGAATTGTGGGAGATAAGTCTATCTGGGACACCGCCACTTGCAATAAACAAACCCCCAGGGAGATGACCGACTCGTATAATTTTACTGCAGTCATTCCCTTTAAGGTATGTGAGAACTTTACCCGCTCCTGGCCGCACCCAAGGGGTACCTTCAGTATTCTCACGTTAACCCACTGCACTCTGGACCAGTATAAATAAATCTGAGTAGATAATATGAATAATTATGGTATGATTAAATTTAAGTGGACTGTATACGTTATTAAACAACTGATCTAGTAGGAGGAGAGGTAGAGAACACACAATTAAGTTAACATGACCATCACTCACCTAATTAACAGCATCATAGCGGTGCATTGTAGATCGTTGACGTAGCTAAAGTACATCTACTGTGCGTAACAATATCATTGGCCAATAACAAAGACGACAGAAGAGTACTTAGCTTTAGATGAGGGGGTCGTTTCGTTGTTGACGTCCTCCTGCGATCTGATTCGATCGCGATGGTAAGGGTTGTCCCGTCGAGTCAAGGAAGGTTAATTTCCTTGAACTCTTATACGCCCACGAGACCGGGCGTTAGTTAACATGTGGTTGGTCGGGGTAGCGATTCAGATCCTCTCACTAATCCGACCTTATATTGTTTATACGTGTAACTTTACACACTACATATATCCTGGCTTAATGCCCCACTAGTTTATACGCATTCACCGTCTCGATACTTGGATTTCGAGCAGATAACTTGCGATATGTTAGTTCATCTCCTCCACATCCAACATGGCGGTCGGGGTATGGCGTACCCAAGCTAGACCCGCCCGGTACAATCACCCCCTGATTATTTACAACTCGGTTTCACTATATTCACCATTTCACAATGTTCATCGAATATATTTCAGTCTCTTCTAAGACGAAAGCCCCCCAGCATCAGGGGTTACGACTTTATTCTGCCGTATGGTCGCTTCACTGAGTTCAAATAGGCCTATGACAGCATCACAATTATTGTCCTATTACTGGACCTCCTGGACCGATTGTCCCACTTTATATTCACCGCGTCACTGGATACTCCTCCACATTACGAAAGGAGGTAATTAAATCCGGTTTGGCGGCCGGAATCTCCAAATTTGACAGGCCATCCCATCACCTCAAATCCCGCGTGTAGGCTCTGTTTCCACTGACCACTCCCCTCTATGCCGCTTCCCTGCCCAGCCTCGTCCCGCTGGTACGATGGTTCCCTATTAATACCCCCATGTACCATCGGTACATTAAGGATATCTGTTCATATTGGAAAGTTTATCAATTACAACTTTCGGAAAATACCAATATTTTCCACACCAAATGTACAATTGTTAACCCTTTTGGGGCGTAGTGCCTAGGCCTTTTGTGTATCCATATACTCTTGCGCTACCCTGCACAGGATGGATATGGTGTGCACAATAAACTAGCCACTTCCTGGAGATACCTGGAGAGAGTTCCAGGGGTCAACGCCCCTGCGGCCCGGTCTGTGACGAGGCCTCATGTTGGATCAGAGCCTGATCAACCAGGCTGTTACTGCTGGCCGCACGCAGTCCAACGTACGAACCACAGCCTGGCTGGTCAGGTACCGACTTTAGGTGCCTGTCCAGTGCCTGCTTGAAGACAGCCAGGGGTTTATTGGTAATCCCCCTGATGTATGCTGGGAGGCAGGGTAACAGTCTTGGGTCCCTGACACTTATTGTGTTGTCTCTCAACGTGCTAATAGCACCCGTGTTTTTCATTGGGGGGATGTTACATCGCCTGCCGAGTCTTTTGCTTTCGTAGGGAGTGACTCTCGTGTGCAAGTTTGGTACTAATCCCTCGAAAACCCACAGGGGTCATATGGTGTTTGGGAATGGGAGGAATTCAGGTTCAATAATTCCCTTGTTGGATTATAATAATAATCAAAATTAAGCGCTAAGCCCACAAGTGTCATACAGTACTGGAGGGTAGGGGGTGTCAAATGTGTAATATATTTGATCTGAAACTAGTAAGGGTGGTTTTGGACAACAGAGGTAGAGTTAGAAAGGGCTGTGAGCAGTGCTAGAGGAAGTACCATTAAAGGTTGTGCATTATTATAATAAAAAAGAAGCGCTAAACCCACTAGGGTCATACAGCGCTGCAGGGCAGGGGGTGTTGCTGGATCATAGAGTATTATTATTATAATAAAAAAGAAGCGCTAAACCCACTAGGGTCATACAGCGCTGCAGGGAGGGTGGAGAGGATAACAGAGGTAGAGTTAGAAAGGGCTGTGAGCAGTGCTAGAGGAAGTATTATCAATGTTTGTGTAATAAATCAGTTGCTGTCAAAAAATCAGAGGAGCCTATGTCAAAGGTGGAGCCGTCAGCGAGGAGGGAAGATAAAGTAACAGTGTTAGAGCAGTGACGGCGTCGGAGGTAAATTCTGAGTGCTCGCTGGTAGACACTTCAATCCAACAGAATATGGCAAGCTGAAATTGGAACCTAACAATTCTCACAGATTGGAACTGGGTGCAAGTAAAGACAAGTCCAGTTCCACGAGTCCAGAGCCCCTCAGTGACATCGAGGCACTGTCCTTAAGGGGATTTCTTTTTAGCTGGTTCCATCACAACTGAATTATTACAATTGAAATTAAGCACTAAATCCACAAGGGTCATACAGTGTTCCATCACAAACTGATTTATTATTATTTTTACAATTATAACTAAGTGCTAAACAAACTGCTTTATAAAGTTCTCCCAGAATTAGACTCTTAGATTTCCAGCAGAATTCTTCCAATCAATTTGGATAAAAGTAAAAATCTCCCATTAAAACCCTGTTTTCATATCTTATGAGCCCTAGTAATTTTGTTTCATAGACGTTTATGATAGGCGGTAATCTGGTTTGATCCAAGGAAGAGGAGTGCAACTCCAATTTTTTAGATCATAAGCCTTTCATCAATGTCAAGGAACCTGCCTTGAGGGAGCACCCAGCTAACAGTCAGGGTATTTGCAGGAATACAGGGATCCCAACGCAACTGAACTGTAGAGAGGGTTGACTGTAGATGAAAGTTAGAGGACAACAGAGGTCACTGTGGGTCGCAGACAAGACAGAAGACAACAGGGGTCAATGTGGTTCACAGACAAGACAGAGGACAACAGGGGTTGTTGTAAATTGCAGACAAGGCAGAGGACAACAGGGGTTATTTTAAGTTGCAGACAAGGCAGAGGACAACAGGGGTCATTGTGGGTCGCAGAGTTGCACATAAGACAGTTAGAAGACAACAGAGGTCACCTTGGGCAGTAACGCATCACGGTGTTGGGTGGCAAACCACCACCAGCAACCTAACACAGTCACTGATCTTCAGACAGGCGTCTACCTGGAGTCTACCTGGAGAGAATTCCAGGGGTCAATGCCCCCGCGGCCAGGTCCGTGACCAGGCCTCCTGTTGGACCAGAGCCTGATCAACCAGGCTGTTACTGCTGGCCGCACGCAGTCCAACGTACGTACCACAGCCCGGCTGGTCTGGTACCGACTTTAGGTGCCTGTCCAGTGCCTGCTTGAAGACAGCCAGGGGTTTGTTGGTAATCCCCCTGATGTATGCTGGGAGGCAGTTGAACAATCTTGGGCCCCTGACACTTATTGTGTTGTCCCTCAACGTGCTAGTGGCACCCCTGCTCTTCATTGGGGGGATGTTACATCGCCTGCCGAGTCTTTTGCTTTCGTAGGGAGTGATTTTTGTGTGCAGGTTTGGTACTAAGCCCTCGAGAATTTTCCATGTGTATATAATAATGTATCTCTCCCGCCTGCGTTCTAGATTATTATTATTATTATAATCAAATAGAAGCGCTAAACCAGTGCGTTCTAGAGAGTACAGGTTTAGGAACTTCAAGCGTTCCCAGTAGTTGAGGTGGTTTATCACACTTATGCGTGCGGTGAAGGTTCTCTGCACATTTTCAAGGTCAGCAATTTCACCTGCCTTGAAAGGTGCCGTTAGTGTGCAGCAATATTCTAGCCTAGATAGAACAAGCGATCTGTAAA
Source organism: Cherax destructor (assembly GCA_009830355.1). Classification (NCBI taxonomy): domain Eukaryota; kingdom Metazoa; phylum Arthropoda; class Malacostraca; order Decapoda; family Parastacidae; genus Cherax; species Cherax destructor. The sequence continues at coordinate 6,117 of WNWK01017664.1, forward strand.
GTGTCAACATGGGCTTGGCATCCCTGGTTTTGAAGGTTCTCATTATCCATCCTGTCATTTTTCGAGCAGATGCAATTGCTATTTTGTTATGGTCCTTGAAGGTGAGATCCTCTGACATGATCACTCCCAGGTCTTTGACATTAGTTTTTCGCTCTATTGTGTGATTGGAATTAGTTTTGTACTCCGAAGAGATTTTAATTTCTTCACGTTTTCCGTATCTGAGTAATTTAAATTTCTCATCATTGAACTTCATATTGTTTTCTGCAGCCCATTTAAAGATTTGGTTTATGTCTGCTTGGAGTCTAGCCGTGTCTTCAACGGTGGACACTGTCATACAGATTCGGGTGTCATCTGCAAAGGAAGACACAACACTGTGGCTTATATCCCTGTCAATATCTGATATGAGGATGAGGAATAGGATGGGAGCAAGTACTGTGCCTTGTGGAACAGAGCTTTTCACAGTAGCTGCCTCAGACTTTACTCTGTTGACTACTACTCTTTGTGTTCTACATGTTAGGAAATTATAGATCCATCTACCAACTTTTCCTGTTATTCCTTTATCACGCATTTTGTGTGCTATTACACCATGGTCACACTTGTCAAAGGCTTTTGCAAAATCTGTGTATATAACATCTGGGAGGAGGAAGTAAACCAAACCAAAAGAACTGTATAATTTTAGCTGGAAAAAAAGACTAAGACATCTTAATATCCCCATAAATATCCTACAAGTTTAAGAAAATCTTTTAGTCTCTCCCTACTGCCAAAAAAATAGAAAGGAATCCATATTTAATTTTTTTTGGCAAAGACTCTTCCATAGGCTTTTTGGTAATTACTGAACACCTGGTGAAACTAGGCCAATGGAATGAAAATGGACAGATTGAAGACTGAAAGTAACAATAATGCAATGAAAATGGGTTGAGGAAGACTCAAATTGACAATAATGCAATGAAAATGGGTTGAGGAAGACTCAAATTTACAATAATAAAATTTATGAATATTGATATGTGGTGGTAAATGAGTTTATAAACATCAGCACATACATTGGTAGGCAGCATCAGTGATCTTTTAAAACTCCCTTGACTTTTAATTAATTACAATCACATAAGTGTCTAGTATCAACACAAGCTGTACAGAAATTTCTCGATCTAAATAATAATTTTTGGCATTTAAAAATAAAAGATATCGAGTTATAAGTCAACGTTAAATACACATAATGTGATATCCAAAACTATAAAGGAAAAATATACTTTATTTCCTATGCGACAATTCATATAACTGACACAAGTGTACATAAGAACGTCAAACCGTGATGGGTCCGTTCGTCTTCAACATATTAATGTAAATTTTTGACTCATAAATCAGATCACACCCTGAACAGTGTAGCCTTATTATAAAGCCCTTCATGAAACTGGAAAATAAGTTTTCCGAGTTTCTCATGGTTCTGAGAAATGCAAAGTTTGATGTGCAGGTAGCGATTAGCCAGACAAGCGAGAAAACGCTAGGACATGGCTATTGTGGCATTTGTAAAAGTGTTGGTATCTGTTACTAAGGTTTATACCAACTTGCTGTGTCCTGGATGGATGACCGACAGACACTTGGCCGACAGACATTTCACCAAAAGACAATTGGCCGAATGGACATTTCACCGAATGGACATACGACCAAACAGATAATTAGGTTAGGCTAAGTTAACATTGGGTTAGGTTTGTTATTTAATGGCCATTTAATGATTATTTTTATTTCTTCTTTTTAATGTTTGGGAAACATGCTGTGATGAATACCAGTTCGGCCATATGTCCATCAGTGAAATGTCTGTTTGGCCAACTGTCCTTCAGTGAAATGTCTGTCGGCCAAGTGTCCGTCGGTCATCCATCCAGGAGCATGCTACTGTATACACTACCATAACAGTACAGTAGTACCTCGAGTTATGAGCAGCTCCCAACTCGAACAATTATGTAAGTGTATTTTTGTAAGTCCTTTTGTAAGTGTATTTTTGGGGGTCTGAAACGGATTAATCTAATTTTCATTATTCCTTACGGGAACAAATTCATTCAGTATCGGCACTCAAACAGCCTTCTGGAACGAATTAAGTTCGTAACTCGAGGTACCACTGTATTTTACTAATTTTCTTTCAATCAGGGTGAAGCCCTAAACCTGTAGGGGTTACATAGCTCCTGGGGAATGGGAAGCATTCAGACTGAATCCACAGGAGAAATAAGTCCAGTTCTTTGCATTAAGAGCCCCCTAACTATCAAGGTACCTCCCTTGAGGGAATAAGAACAGTTGATCTATAACATGACACAAGTTTAAAAACAGCTGTGTGACCCTTGAGGGTTTAGTGTTTCACTTGATTATAATAATGAATTTAGTGATTCCTCACAATATAATTTTTTTGCGCTTAAAGTGGTTCAGAACACTTTTAAGTTTCCTACAGTTTTTCTATATAATATTTACTGCAATTTAAGCAAATGAGGTTAGTTAAATTAAGTCACAGGTCTAACCATTTGTTTTTACTATAATATCTTTCACCATCATTTACTCAATAGCTGTCTTGCCATAAGTGTGCTGATGTGAATCACATGATCTTCCAAACTGCAACACCCCCACCCCTCCACAGTGCAGACACTGCATTTTACACCTCCAGGAATGGAGTCCAGCTAACTGGTTGAACTGAATCTCTTCACAAACATTACCTTCACACTCCCAAACAGCTTCAATCCCTCATGTGCCTTCTGAATACCTTTCATAATCCATAATTTCTGAACTCTGAATTTGAATGTTCGCTCCACACATTGCTCTCAAACATGACATCACTGCCTCCAAACTCCTAATTTTAACACACCCTGCTGCATTCCTCTTTTATTTTTTTTATTAACACATTGGCCATTTCCCACCAAGATAGGGTGGCCTGAAAAAGAAAAAAAACTTTCATCATCATCCACTCCATCACTGTCTTCCCAGAGGCATGCTTACACTACAGTTATAAAACTGCAACATTAACACCCCTCCTTCAGAGTGTAGACACTATACTTCCCATCTCCAGGAATCAAGTCCAGCCTGCCGGATTCCCTGAATCCCTTCATAAATGTTACCTTGCTTACACTCCAACAGTACGTCAAGTCCTAAAAACCATTTGTCTCCATTTGCTATCTAACACACTCACACATACTTGCTGAAAGTCGAAGCCCCTCATACACAAAACCTCCTTTACCCCCTCCCTCCAACTTTTCCTAGGCCAACCCCTACCATGCCTTCCCTCCACTACAGATTTATACACTCTCGAAGTCATTCTATTTTGTTCCATCCTCTCTACATGTCCAAAACATCTCAACAACCCCTCCTCAGCCCTCTGGATAATAGTTTTGGTAATCACGCACCTCCTGATCCTAATCTCCAAACTATGAATTCTCTGCATTATATTCACACCACACATTGCCCTCTTTTGTTTCTATAAAACTTTTCTTTCCACAGATGTCTCAATATTCCAATTACTGTATATTTTTTCCCCTTCTTCTATGGTTCACCTTGTCTTTCATGGATTTATCTGCCAACACATTCACAACCTATGTCTAAATACATTCAATGAATCCATACACCACACTTTCAATCTGATATCCAATTTTTAAATGCATAAACTCTTTGTTACTCACATCAACTTGCTTTTTCTATGGTTTTAAATTCTTTCTCTTAACCCTTTCGGGGTCGGTTCCGTACTAGTACGTTTTACGAGCAGGGGTTGGGCCGTACTAGTACGCGTAAATTCTAGCGGCCTCAAATTAAGCGGGAAACGGCTGGTAGGCCTACATATGAAAGAATGGGTCTGTGTGGTCAGTGTGCGCAGTATAAAAAAAATCCTGCAGCACACACTGCATGAGAAAAAAAAAAGACAGTTTTTTTCGTTTAAAACAGACTTTGCAGTCTATTTTCGTATGGTATTTATTGATGTATTCTCGTTTTCTTGGTCTCATTTGATAGAATGGAAGATATATTACAGAAATAGAGATGATTTTGATTGGTTTGACAATGACAAGTACCTTGAAATTGAAGTCAAAGTAGTGAAATGTTCGATTTTAGCCTATGTTCAAGAGTAAACAAATCACACCATGTGTCCAATACACATCAACTGGTGAGTCTAATATTCTTGCACAAGTGCGCTGATATTATTTATACCATTTTTACAATGATGCAGTTGTATACATAACAGTAAATCTTCTATTTTTTCTGAGAAAAAAAAATCAAAATGGAAAGCAAAAGTAATGTAAGAAGGGCCTGGAGATGTGACTAATGAACAGAGAAGATGTTATTTTAGTGCCAGGAATGTCTGCCTTGTTTATTCTGGACCCTATTTTGAAATTGGCATCGTTTGAAATTTGTGTGAAATTGGCCAAATTGCCATTTTCTGACCACTATTTTGGGTAGTTGAAATTGGTAAATAGGCGGTTTCTTGTACACAATTGATAGAAGAAATGGAATTCTAGCGAAATAGCTATGATTTTAGTGGACTGGAACATTGGAATTGGCCAAAAATAGGGCTCAAAGTGGGCAAAATCGCTGATGCGTAAACATCTTCGAGACCGATAACTTCGCGAGAGCATAATTCCGTAAGTTTTCATTCAAATTTCATACTTTTGGGGTCGTTATGATTGGAAAAAGATTATCATTTCATAAGAAAATTTTTTTTTTTTTTTCCAAAAAATTTTCGACCCTGAGAACGTGTTTCCGAGAAGGCCTGTCGACCCCCAAAGGGTTAAATACCCTCTCAAACTCATCCACCAACTTCCATTTAGTCTCAAAAGAAATGTCTCGGCAAAAACAAAAAATGACACTTCTGCTTCGTATCAGAATAATTCTCTTCTTATCCTTCACCTCTACCCAACACCCTGGCATTCACTTCATTTACAACCCCATCAATAAATATATTAAACAATCATAGTGGCACATCAAGTGTCAGGGGGCCAAGGCAGTTCAACTGCCTCCCAGCATGCATAAGGGATATTACCAATAGACCCCTGGCTGTCTTCAAGGAGCTGGACAGGCACCTAAAGTCAGTACCTGACCAGCCGGGCCATGGTTTGCACATGCAGCCAGCAGTGACAGGTTGGTTGATCAGGCTGATTCACCACAAGGCCTGGTCTTGGACCGGGCCATGAGGGCGTTGACCCCCAAAGCATCCTCCAGACATACTCCAAGTATACATCACACATCCCTGTCTAAGGCCTACTCTTCCTAGAAAATGGTCCCTTATATACCCTAATCCAAGTCTTGCTCTTCTCACAAAAAAACTATAATTCTTTTGATACCATAGTACTGATTCCCCACATTTGCGACATCTGACATATTGCTCCCTTATCCACCCTGTCATATGCTTTTGCTAAATCCATATCAATATTACATGCATAGGGAGTGTTAAACCTGTAGGAGATAACCCCAGGAAAAAGGGAGGCAATCAGATTGGACCCAAGAATATTAGCTCCATTTTCTTGAATAAGAACCCTTCACCGGCTTCAAGGCATCTCCTTTAAAAAATCCAGATTTATGTGACAAACAATTCCGTACATTATTGTTCATCCATATTCTTCATTTGATCTACATGTTTTACTCTTCCTGAATCCTCCTCATTTCTTCACTTCTGTTTTGTTTTACCCTAACCCTGTTCAATAACTCTACAGCATACTTTGTGATATATCAACAGGTTTCTTCTATAATTCTTACTCTTTGTTTCCTTTTCCCTTATACAAAGTAACTATTAATGCTCTCTACCAATCCTTAGTCCTTTCGTGTATACAGTGGACACCCAGTGTTCGTGATGCTCCAAACTCGAACAATTATGTAAGTGTATTTTTGTAAGTGCTTTTGTAAGTGTATTTTTGGGGGTCTAAAAGGACTAGTCTAATTTACATTATTCCTTATGGGAATAAATTTGTTTGGTAATGGCACTTGAACAGCATTCTGGAACGAAAAAATCACGAACACCGGAGGTCCACTGTATATTAAATAAATTCACCAACTTCAAAACTGCAGATCCATCTGCTTTTAACATCTCAGTCTTAATCTCTACTGATGCAGCTATTTTAGCCCCTTTCATTCTAACAATTGCTTTTCTCCCCTTTATATTCACCTCTGATTCTTTCTTATTCTTACCACGAATTCTAACCCTCCTCCCCAAAGAATTAAAAAAACACTAGAGGGACAAAGACTATATCAATAATTTCATGTGAGGAGTGTGCATATACACATACATATACATTAACATGCATGTAGTGTATACCACATGTTGGTATTCGTTGCAAGATGTACCTGTCATCTTACAAACTTGTGAGACAAAAAGACCAGCACTCCTGCCAGAGTGTTAAACATTTAACAGGTCTCTGCTTGACACTCTGATGAAAGGATGGTAGTGGTGCACCTCCCTGGGTGGCTGATGGAAGGCACTCATACTAATAATTACCCTACATACAGGTGCTCCGCAACTTACGATGGGGTTACATTCAGATGAACCTATCATAAGTTGGAAATATCAAAAGCAAATATGAATATATATAAGATAAATAAATTAGTAAATAAATAACTACTGTCAATGAATAAGTAAATAAACAAATAATTACTGTAACTAAATACCAGTATTGAAAATTAAATCAATGAATACAAATTTATCTTATCAATAAATGTACAGTACTGAATATGCTTTGCTATCACACCATCGTGAAGTCGAAATACGGTCAAGCCATCATAAAGCGAGAAGCATCTGTACTGTTATAACATGACAGCGTGCCTAATGTTTTGCAGGCTGAATTAATGAGTTTGCATTCAGTGGCATACACAGCAATTATTCTAAATTCTTCAATCTCATAAAAGAAGCTCAATCAATGACTTTGGTGAAACAACCCTGAGGGGTTAAAACCCTTCCGATTTACATTTCTAGTGACTAATACTCATGGCATACACCCATGACCAGTTTCAGAGATGTTTCTGCCCTCAACCTTGCCAAGACCCGGCATGTTGAGTTTGTGTACGAGTGAGACTTATTCTGGGATTAGGTGTTCTAAATGGAGTATCAAAACTGCTTTTCATTTCGACTCCTTTCACTCTAAAGCAACATTCACACTTAAATTATAAAGAAAATTGATCATGTGAATGAATGCCATTTCTGATTAATAATTCAAAGATAATTTTCTAAAATATAAAGAAACAAGAAACATTTCATGGTCAGCTGAGGCATTTCATTATCAGCTGAGGTGTGTCAATGTCAGCTGAGGCATTTTAACACTTTCAGGGTCCGTGTCGTAGTTCTACGGCTTTGAGTTCAGGGTCCACACCGTAGTTCTATGTCATGAGCTCAGCTCACTCAGATAAGCTTTGAGCGGTAAATTTGGGCCTAGATATGAGAGAATACATCTATGTGGTAAGTGTGCAACACATAAAACAAATCCTGCAGCACACAGTGCATAATGAGAGAAAAAAAACTGAAACCGTAATTTTCGATTAAAACAGTGACTTTGCAGTTTTTTTTCGTATAATTTTTATAGTTGTATTTGCGATTTCTTGGTCTCATTTGATAGAATGGAAGATATATTACAGATATAGAGATGATTTTGATTAGTTTTAGTATTGGAAATGGCTTGAAACTGAGCTCAAAATAGCGGAAATGTTAAATTTTTGCCGATATTTAAGAGTAAACAAATGACCTCACACGTCTAATACGCACCAGCTGGTGGGTCTAATATACGTTCACAAATGTGGTGATATTATTTGTACAGTTATTACAATATTGCATAACAGTAAATCTTCCATTTTTTGGTTTGAATAAAAATTCATTATGTGAATAAAAAATAAAAATGGAATTCATTTGTAAAGACTGAAAACGTAGCTAATGAACAGAAGAAATGTTAGTTTAGTGCCAGGAATGCCTGCATTCTTTGAGTTAAATTGGCTAAATTACCAATTTCCAATCACTTTATTTTGTAGTTGAAACAGTTGACTGGGCGATTTCTTGTGCTCAATCGATAGAAGTAATACTAGTGACATAGCTAAGAATTTGGTCGACTGGAATAATGTAATTGGCCTAAAATGGGAGTCAAAGTCGGCAAAATCGCCGATGCGTAAATATCAGTGACACATCAAAATTGGCGAGAGTATAATTTCGTCAATTGTCAATCAAATTTCGTACTTTTTGTTTTATTACCTTTAGAAAAAGATTGTCTACCATTTCATAAGAAAAAATAAGAATTTTTTTTTTTAAATTCTTGGACACTGGTGCACCCCTCCCAAAAATGGCCTTGGACCCTGAAAGGGTTAATGTCAGCTGAGGCATACAAGTGCTCCACTGTTTAAATTACCTTTGTCAAATCAAATATAATTTAAAAAAAAACAAAATTTTTAAACGTAACTTAAAAATAACTTTTAAATATAACATAAAACAGACAAACATTCATTTAAAAAATATATATTCTTCAACAAAGTACAAAAAACACAGGATATAAAAAAGATTTTCTCCTTTACATTAAAAAACTGACAAAATGTAGCCAGTGGCCATTACAGTCCTATCCATAATATCAAATGCATGAATATTCCCTCTTGCAATAATGCAAGAGGGAATATTGCAAGGTTGCGCAACTTAGAAGCCAACAAATGGTCAAAGATGCGTGGATAGATTTTATTTAATGAAGTTTTCCTCTTGTTGGATCTTTGACAAACGTTCTACTGAAGGACGACAATAATCATTCAATAAGAGGCTTATTCTGTCCACGTGTCTTGATTCTTTCCTTATAGTAAGAGCAGTGCACCACCACAGTGGTAGCAGTGCACCACCAGTGGTAGCAGTGCACCACCACAGTGGTAGCAGTGCACCACCACAGTGGTAGTAGTGCACCACCAGTGGTAGCAGTGCACCACCACAGTGGTAGCAGTGCACCACCACAGTGGTAGCAGTGCACCACTACAGTAGAAGCAGTACACCAACACATTGCTATAAGGTGGGATCTCTCTGTGGCTTACATCTGCTGCATTATGGCGAGGCTACACTGTATCAGGGTCAATACTCTCTCTCTCTCTCTCTCCTTTAAGCAATATCAGCTGATTAACAGAGTAAATAATGCATTTTACATCACAGAGCCCTACATTAGGCTGTTATTCATTCCCAGTAAACCCTCTATATTCTTGGCCTATTGAATCGTGGACCCCGGCGCGTTGTGCTCCAGTTATTACGTACAATCTCTACATTCGTGACCTGTCGTATAATGATCGCCATTTCAATATTATTTTCATGGAAAAAGAGCTAAACCCACAGGGAATAAACAGAACCTCGAAAATGGAAAGTAATCAGATTAGATCCAAAGAAGAGGCAGGCAACTCCAATTACTCATATCAAGAGCCTTATGCCAGCTGAAAGGATAATTGTGAGTAAAAAAAATCACATTTTAATCATGTTCAGATTCCCTTGTGAGCTTAACACAAATTAGCAATGGTTCCAAGTATCCATATTCGTGATTTTTTTACACTGACGGTGCTTTGAGAGATTGTAACTCCTTTGAATACAGAGAGTTTACTGTACTTTGCGTAAAAACACAATACAATGCAAAGCCCAAAGTGCACTACTTCTACACCATAGCTGATGCTGGCAGTGAAGAATGTTTGGGTTTTTCCTTCTTCAGAAACACCTTGATGCACCCATTGAAGTCTGCAGACACAAGTGCATAGCTGAAAAGAAAAAGATATCAGTATATAATTTTTTTAACACACCGGCCGTCTCCCAAAGAGGCAGGGTGACCCAAAAAAAGAAGAAACAAAGTTTTTCTTCCTTTTACATTTAGTAATTTATACAGGAGAAGGGGTTACTAACCCCTTGCTCTTGGCATTTTAGTCGCTTCTTACGACATGCATGGCTTATAGAGGAAGGATTCTTCTCCACTTCCCCATGGAGTGCAAAGAAAATTATTGAGTCCTGAAGGTGGGAAGTACAGTGCCTGCACTCTGAAGGAGTGGAGATATGTTGCAGTTTTTGAACTGTAGTGTTGGCATGCCTCCGGCAAGACACTGATGGTGTGAATGATGATGAAAGTGTTTCTTCTTTTATAGGTCACCCTGTCTTAGTGGGAAATGGCAGATGTGTTAATAAATATGAATAAAAAAAGAATTTGAAATATATAGCCCACATTTTTGCATATACTCTTGTGAGGTATGTTAAAAATAATTCTAGTACAATAATCCCCCAATTGAACACACCTAGATTTAAGGGACTCAAAGGATGAGACAAAATCAGCTGGATCAAATGATTCAGAAATAACAGTCTACCAGTTACAGAATAGTTGACTGTTGCTACTATCAGGGCAAAACAATCTCATCTCTATCCATTACAATCACCAATACCAGCCACACACACTTTCCTATAAATCCATTAAATCAAGAGTTTAATTTCAGACAGTGAGTTAAAATCCTGTCAATCCACTAAATTCTAATTCTAAACGTACCCTTTATTAGTTGTACCACTATCTTTGTTTTGACTTTGTTGCTGCTGACACTGCTGTTGCTGTTCTTGCTGCTGTCCACTAGACTTGTTGAGAATCTCTTGCTGCTGTTCAATAAAGCTGAACACCAACTCGGGATGAGGTGCAAACACTGCACAGGTCACAACAGCACTGTGAGCTGCCAGGAGAAAAAATTTAAATTAAAAATTACTCTGATAAGTAAGACACTTGTGCAACAGTTAGGTATCTTTATTCTGAAATGTTTCGACTACACAGTAGGCTTCTTCAGTCTAGTACAGAGGAGGCAGCAGAAGCAGAAGAAATGTAAAGATGATGTAATCAGTCCGTCACCCTTGAAGACGTAGTTTTGAAGTGGTCAGTCCCTCAGCCTGGAGGAGAGGTTTGCTCCCTAACTGTTGCTCATGTGCTTTATCAACTTGTCAGTATTGCATACAATTATCATATAAAAATTACTCTAAAGAAAGCTTTTTTTTTCACAGATCAAAGCTCAGCCCTGTCTAAGGTATAGTACACTCCACTAGATATATTACATGACATATGAATATATATTGTATATAACATATGAATATACAGTGGTACCTCGAGTTACGATGGTCCCCAAAATCGCCCTTTTATGTAAGTTTATTTTTTTTAATGCTTTTGTAAGTATATTTTTGGGGGTGTAAAAGGACTAGTCTATTTTACATTATTCCTTATGGGGATAAATTCGTTTGGTAATGGCACTTGAACAGCATTCTCGAATGAAAAAATATCGTAACTCGAGGTACCACTGTATATTGTATTTTCTTTTTGGGGATTTTCTTTCTTTTTGGGTCACCCTGCCTCGGTGGGAGACGGCCGACTTGTTGAAAAAAAAAAAATATGAATACAGTGGACCCCCGAGTTTCGACCACCTCAAAACTCAAACAATTATGTAAGTGTAATATTTTAAGTGCTTTTGTAAGTGTATTTTTGGGGGTCTGAAACGGACTAACCTACTTTACATTATTCCTTATGGGAACAAATTTGTTCGGTAATGGCACTTGAACAGCCTTCTGGAATGAATTATGGCCAAAACTCGGGGGTCCACTGTAGTATATTATATTGTGTGGTCAACCTTTGCTGTTTGTGGAATTTTATTTGTAGCATCAACAAATCCCAAATTTACACGATAAATTTTGTCATTTGCAACACGGGTATGTTTTTAAATGCAAAATCATAAACAAATAAATATATAAGCACTCCACCGAGCGTGGAGTGTTGTATTAATGTAATCTTTACAAAGATCAATATTATGAGACTATTATTATAAGACTACAGTGGACCCCCGAGTTTCGTAAAAACTTCACTCCTGAAGTTTGCTCAAGTGCCATTACCGAACGAATTTACTCCCTTAAGGAAAAATTTCATGTAGCTTAGTCTATTTCAGACCCCCAAAAATACACTTCCACAAGAACTTACAAAATTATACTTACATAATTGCACGATTTCCGGGGTATTCGTTAACCGAGGGTCCACTGTATTTTTTTTTTTTCTATAAGTCGGCCGTCTCCCACCGAGGCAGGGTGACCCAAAAAGAAAATACTTTCATCATTATTCAACACTTTCACCTAACTCATACATAATCGCTGTCTTTGCAGAGGCGCTCAGATACGACAGCTGAGAATAAGTCCCTCCCAACTGTCACTATCCCAGACCCCTCCTCCTTTAAAGTGCAGGCATTGTACGTCCCATTTCCAGGACTCAAGTCTAACTAAATCAATTAACTGGTTTCCCTGAATCCCTTTACAAAATATTACCCTGCTCGTCAGCTCGTCAGGTCCCAAAAACCATTCGTCTCCATTCACTTCTATCTAACACGCTCACACATGCTTGCTGGAAGTCCAAGCCCCTCGCCCACAAAACCTCCTTTACCCCGTCCCTCCAACTTTTTCGAGGACAACTCCTACCCCGCCTTCCTTTGCACCTACCGAACCCACTGAAGTCACCATGATTATAAAGTCACTTAATAATAAATCAGGGAATCTGTCTCAAGTCCCGCCACTATTGTACAAGCAAGCGGCTCATGTCCTTTCGCCTGCTATTTCACTACTTTTTAAAAATTCACTAGAAAATGGCACTTTCCCGGCACCCCTCAAAACAGCAAGGGTTACACAAATTCTCAAAGGTGGTGACCCCACAGATGTAAATAACTACAGGGCAATCTCGAACTTACCGTTGCTATCCAAAATTCTTGAGAAACTCGTGCACAAGAGATTATATTCATTTATTACAGTACAAAACATACTCAACCCCTGCCAATTTAACTTTAGAAAAAACAAAAGCACAAACGATGCAATTGTAAAAATGCTGGACCTACTTTACACAGCACTTGAAAACAAGAAATATCCGTTAGACTCTTTATTGACCTAAGGAAAGCTTTTGATACAGTAGACCACGGCATCCTACTCCAAAAACTTGATCATTATGGTAAAAGAGGCCACGCTCTTATGTATTTCAAATCCTATCTTACTAACAGGTATCAATACGTTACCATTAATAACACAACCTCATCTACACGACCACTTGATACTGGAGTGCCACAGGGAAGTGTCCTTGGTCCCCTGCTCTTCCTCCTATACATCAATGATCTTCCCAACGTATCCCAACACCTGAAACCGATTCTCTTTGCTGATGATACAACTTATGTCATCTCCCACCCAAATCTTGACTCACTCAACAGCATTGTTAATGAAGAGCTACTAAAAATATCAACCTGGATGGGAGCCAACAAACTTACACTTAACACTGACAAAACCTTCTACATTGTTAGGTAATAGAACAGGTGTTGCACAACTGAACATAATGATTGACAACACTCCTAATGCTAAACACAATGAGGGCAAATTCCTGGGCCTACACCTTGAGAGCAACCTGAATTTCAGCACCCATATCAACCACATAGCAAAAAAAGTATCCAAAACGGTTGGGATCCTCTCTAAGATACGTTACTATGTACCACATCAATGATCTTCCCAACGTATCCCAACACCTGAAACCGATTCTCTTTGCTGATGATACAACTTATGTCATCTCCCACCCAAATCTTGACTCACTCAACAGCATTGTTAATGAAGAGCTACTAAAAATATCAACCTGGATGGGAGCCAACAAACTTACACTTAACACTGACAAAACCTTCTACATTGTTAGGTAATAGAACAGGTGTTGCACAACTGAACATAATGATTGACAACACTCCTAATGCTAAACACAATGAGGGCAAATTCCTGGGCCTACACCTTGAGAGCAACCTGAATTTCAGCACCCATATCAACCACATAGCAAAAAAAGTATCCAAAACGGTTGGGATCCTCTCTAAGATACGTTACTATGTACCACAATCAGCCCTACTCACACTATACTATTCACTCATCTATCCCTACCTCACCTATGCCATATGTGCTTGGGGATCAACAGCAACAACTCACCTAAAACCAATATTAACTCAACAAAAGGACACAGTAAGAATTATCACACAATCCATTCCCAGGCAACACACCCCCCACTCTTCAGAGACCTAAATTTACTCACTGTTCATAACATCCACACTTACTACTGTGCAACCTACATGTACAGAACCATAAATTCCAATATTAACCCTGAACTAAAATGCTTTCTTGATAGTTGTGACAGGACCCATAGGCACAATACCAGACACAAAAATCTCTATGACATTCCCCGTTTCCGACTAAATCTATACAAACGTTCAATGTACATCAAAGGACCTAAAATCTGGAACTCCCTACCTGAAAAACTCCAGAACTGCAGATTCAGTCACCATTTTCAACACTATCATCAAAAACATCTCATCTCACTAACACACCCCACCATCACCTAAACACATGAAAACCACCGATTCACACACACACATACACATCCTCCTCATCTACACCAACACTGCCCAAAGGACAGTAAACATAAAATCCCAAATATAGATATTGTCTAATAAATCTCAAACTAGTCTTAAGTTTGCCTGATATACTCCAATATAGGAGCTTTAACCCTTAGAGGGTCGGTCACGTACTTGTACGTCATTGCAGCCAAGGTCGGTCACATACTTGAATGCATAAATTCTAGCGCCTTCAAATCAAGAGGGAGAAAGCTGGTATGCCTACATGTGAGAGAATGGGTCTGCATGGTCAGTGTGTGCAGTATAAAAAAAATCGTGGAGCCAGTGGTGCATTGTGGGAACGCCATTTCAATAACCCTTGTTCACCATGTCTAGCGGTAAGAAACTCCTCACTCCTCTGCGAATTTGGACTCTTTTGTTCCCAAGCGACAGTTCAAACACAGATTGAAGTGTCAGTAAAGATGAATTTCATGGTTTTGAGGAGTTTGTGACTGAAAGCAATGTCCAGGAAACCAGAGGGAAGGAAGAAAGGAAGGTAGGAAGAAAGGAAGAGATGAGAGGAAGGAAGGTAGGAAGGAAGAAAGGAAGAGATGAGAGGAAGGAAGGATGGTAGGAAGGAAGAAGTAAGGAGGGAAGGTAGGTAGGAAGGAGGGAAGGTAGGTAGGAAGGAGGGAGGGAAGGTAGGTAGGAAGGAGGGAAGGTAGATAGGAAGGAGGGAAGGTAGGTAGGATGGAGGGAAGGTAGGTAGGATGGAGGGAAGGTAGGTAGGAAGGAAGGAAGGTAAAAAGTAAGGAAGGACAACCATCAACCTAGGATAACCCAAAATTCAGAGGCGATTTATTTCCATGTGGTTGGTGGGGTAATGAGGAAGGAATGTTGACAGGCAGTGAGGGTGGTGAGTAATGGTAAATTTGTCATTGTGACAATAATTAGGATGGTGACTCAGCATATTTACAAGTCCACCCCCACACAGATGGAAGTGTCAGTGAAGATGAATTTCATGGTTTTGAGGAGTTTGTGACCGAAAGCAATGCCCAGGATACCAGAAGGAATGAAGGAAGAGATGAGAGAAAGTAAGACAGGAAGAGATGAGAGGAGGGAAGAAAGGAAGAGATGAGAGGAAGGAAGACAGGAAGAGATGAGAGGAGAGAAGGAATTAAGAGATGAGAGGAGGGAAGAAAGGAAGAAATGAGAGGAGGGAAGAAAGGAAGAGATGAGAGGAAGGAAGAAAGGAAGAGATGAGAGGAAGGAAGAAAGGAAGAGATGAGAGGAAGGAAGGAGGGAACGTAGGTAGGAAGGAGGGAAGGTAGGTAGGATGGAGGGAAGGTAGGAAGGAAGGAAGGTAGAAATGAAGGAAGGAAGGTAAGAAGTAAGGAAGGACAACCATCAACCTAGGATAACCCAAAATTCAGACAGTGATTTATTTCCATGTGGTTGGTGGGGTAATGAGGAACAGAGGGAGGTGTGTTGACAGGCAGTGAGGGTGGTGAGTGATGGTGTAATTTGTCATTGTGACACGTGTAAACATGTTTTGTAAACAATATAATGACAGAAAAGCTTGTGTGGTTATTGTGTAGTATACAATGAGTGAATATATATAAAATAGTCTTGATATTGGTCTCACAGGCCATAAAAGTTAGTTGAAAAAATAAAATATTAAAAATAAAAGAAAAAAGTAGGAAAAACACTATCAGTTCATAAGAAAAAAATCTTTTTTTTTCGAATATTTTTCGACCCTGAGAACGAGTTTGGGAGAGGGCCTCTCGACCCTCAAAGGGTTAATAGAAACTATGTAACATGCCAAGACAAAATCATTCTTATTACTAATTTTACAATCTAAATATTCTGAACTACCTCACTATTTGAAACTTGTATTCATTTGTAATTTGTAGTACTGTACAATCTAATTATTCTGAACTACCTCACTATTGTAAATCTATTTAATCACTTGAAATTTGTATTCATATGTAATTTGTAATACAGTGGAACCTCAAGTAACGTAAAAACTTCATTCCAGAAGCCTGCTCAAGTGCCATTACCGAACGAATTTACTCCCTTAAGAAATAATGTCAAGTAGGTTAGTCCATTTCAGACCCCCAAAAATACACTTACAAAAGCACTTACAATATTATACTTACATAATTGTACGATTTCCGGGGTGTTCGTTACTCGGGGTTCCACTGTATATTATTATAATCAAAAGAAGCGCTAAACCACAAGGGTTATACAGCTCCACTGTATAGATTAACTAGTACAGTGGACCCTCGGTTAATGAATACCCCAGAAATCGTGCAATTATGTAAGTATAATTTTGTAAGTTCTTGTGGAAGTGTATTTTTGGGGGTCTGAAATAGACTAACCTACGTGAAATTTTTCCTTAAGGGAGTAAATTCGTTCGGTAATGGAACTTGAGCAGACTTCAGGAGTGAAGTTTTTACGAAACTCGGGGGTCCACTGTATTAAGTATGCCCGAAATGCCTAGCATGCCCAGGCATGCCAGGCATGCTAATGGCCATCTTTGTAATTACTGTACAGTGGACTCCCGGTGCTTGTACTGCTCCAAACTCGAACAATTATGTAAGTTTATTTTTGTAAGTGCTTTTGTAAGTGTATTTTTGGGGTCTAAAAGGACTAAGCTAATTTACATTATTCCTTATGGGAACAAATTTGTTTGGTAATGGCACTTGAACAGCATTCTGGAATGAATTAATTACGAACACCGGGGATCCAATGTATTGTCATTTAAATGTAAAACACACATTGTAATTTTTTACAGGGAAATAAATACAGTGGACCCCCAGTTTACGATAGTCTCCAAACTCGCCCTTTTATGTAAGTTTATTTTTGTAAGTGCTTTTGTAAGTGTATTTTTGGGGGTCTAAAAAGACTAATCTAATTTACATTATTCCTTATGGGAACAAATTCATTCGGTAACGGCTCTTGAACAGCATTTTCAAACGAAAAAATGATGTAATCCGGGGGTCCACTGTAATCTGAATCTGAATCTGAAGACAGGACATCTCCACTGTTTCCAGCCGCCTCCTCGCTGCAGCATTTGCACCCCAAGCTTCACACCCATATAAGAGTGTTGGTACCACTATACTTTCATGCATTCCATTCTTTGCCTCCATGGATAACGTTTTTTGTCTCCACAGATATCTCAACGCACCACTCACCTTTTTTCCTTCATCAATTATATGGTTAACCTCATCCTTCATAAACCCAACCGCTGACAAGTCAACTCCCAAATATCTGAAAACATTCACTTCTTCCATAATACCTCTCTCCAATGTGATATCCAATTGTTCTTTATTTAAATCATTTGATACCCTCATCACCTTACTCTTATCTATGTTCACTTTCAACTTTATACCTATACACACCCTCCCAAACTCGTCCACTAATTTTTGCAACTTTTCTTTAGAATCTCCCATAAGCACAGTATCATCAACAAAAAGTAAATGTGTCAACTCCCATTTTGCATTTAATTCCCCATAATTTAATCCCACCCCTCTCCCCAACACCCTAGCATTTACTTCTTTTACAACCCCATCTATAAATACAGTGGACCCCCGAGATTCGGCCGGTCTGAGTATCGACCAGTTTGACTTTCGATCGCTTTTTTCGGCCCAATTTTTCCACGACAATCGTCCGTTTCCCAGACTATCGGCCCACGTACCAGACCTGTCCGCTTGCTCGCAGGCGCCGTGAGCCAGTCTAGCTTTGTTTATCCTTGAGTGAACATTACCCAGCGCGCTCATTCAAGCATTTCACAATAATTTTATTGTTTTTAGTGCTTGTCACTGTGAAATATAAGTCACCATGGGTCCAAAGAAGCTTTCTAATGGCACCCCTGTGGCTAAGAAAGTGAGGAACACCATCGAACTGAAGGAGATACAGTGGTCCCCAGCCAAACGAGCAAAATTCATTCCAGAAGCCTGCTCAAGTGCCATTACCGAACGAATTTACTTCCTTAACCCTTTGGGGGTCGACAGGCCTTCTCGGAAACGTGTTCCTGAGGTCGAAATTTTTTTGGAAAAAAAAAATTAATTTTTTCTTATGAAATGATAGAGAATCTTTTTCCGATCATAACGCCACCAAAATTATGAAATTTGATCGAAAACTAACGGAATTATGCTTTCGCGAAGTTCGCGGTATCTATGACACTGACGCATCGGCGATTTCACCCACTTCGAGCCCTATTTTCGACAAATTCCAATGTTTCAGTCTCCTAAAATTATAGCTATTTCGCTAGAACTCAATTTCTTCTATCGATTGAGTACAAGAAACCGCCTATTTACCAATTTCATCTACCCAAAATAGTGGTCAGAAAATGGCAATTTTCCAATTTCACATAAATTTCAAACGATGCCAATTTCAAAATAGGGTCCAGAGTAAACAAGGCAGACATTCCTGGCACTAAAATAACATGTTCTCTTTTCATTAGCCACGTCTCCAGGCCCCTGATTCATTACTTTTGCTTTCCATTTTGAATTTTTATTCTCTCACAAAAATAGAAGATTTACTGTTATGTATACAACTGCATCATTGTAAAAATTATATAAATAATATCAGAGCACTTGAATATAAGACTCGCCAGTTGATGTGTATTGGACGCATGGTGTGATTTGTTTACTCTTGAACATCATCAAAAATCGAACATTTTCGCTACTTTGAGCTCAATTTCAAGGTACTTGTCATTGTCATACCAATCAAAATCATCTCTATTTCTATAATATATCTTCCATTCTATTAAATGAGACCAAGAAAACGAGAATACATCAATAAATACCATACGAAAATCGACTGCAAAGTCGCTGTTTTAATCGAAAAAAACGGTCAGTTTTTTTTTTTCTCATTATGCAGTGTGTGCTGCAGGATTTTTTTATACTGCGCACACTGACCACACAGACCCATTCTTTCATATGTATGCCTACCAGACGTTTTCTGCATAAATTGAGGCCGCTAGAATTTGGGCGTACTAGTACGGCACCAACCCCTGCTCGTAAAACGTACTAGTACGGCACCGACCACGAAAGGGTTAAGAAATAATGTCATGTAGGTTAGTCTATTTCAGACCCCCAAAAATACACTTCCACAAACACTTACAATATTATACTTACATAATTGTACGATTTCCGGGGTGCTCGTTAGGCGGGGGTCCACTGTAGGTGAAAAATATGAGAGTGGAGTACGTGTGGGGGAGCTTGCCAGGATGTACAACAAAAATAAATCTACTATCACCTCTATCCTGGCAAAGAGAAAAGAAATCAAGGAAGCTGATGTTGCAAAAGGTGTTGACAAGTTTGCCAAAAATAGATCAAAAACAGTGGATGAGGTTGAGAAGTTGTTGGCGGTGTGGATCAATGAAAAACAGATAGCGGGTGATAGTGTTTCCATGGCAATAATTTGTGAAAAGGCAAGGCAGTTGTACGCAGATCTTGTCAAGACAATGCCTGGAACCAGTGCTGATGCGAGTGATTTTAAAGCCAGCAAAGGCTGGTTTGACAGATTTAGGAAACATAGTGGCATACACAGTGTTGTAAGGCATGGTGAGGCAGCCAGTTCAGACAAACGTGGTGCTGAAAAGTTTGTGTCTGAATTTAAGGGGTTTGTAGACAATGAAAAATTCAAACCCCAACAAGTGTTTAATTGTCATGAAACAGGCCTCTTTTGGAAGAAAATGCCAAAGAGGACCTTCATTACTCAAGAGGAAAAGGCACTGCCAGGACACAAGCCTATGAAAGTAGGGATGTATCGGATGTGAAAAATTTAGATATCCAGGATGCGGATGTGTATACGGATGTCTTACTCATTTTATGGAAGCGGATGCGGATGTAAGAAATTGTGCAGATGTTGATGCGGATGTAAGAAATTGTGCGGATGTTCCGCGGATTTCGGATGCGGATGTATATGCAGATATCTGTTTGCTGTGAAATGCAGATGTGGATATGGATGTAAGAAATTGTGCGGATGTTCCGCAGATGCGGATGCGAATATCCGATACATCACTATATGAAAGACAGGCTAACTCTCATGTTGTGTAGTAATGCTAGTGGGGATTTTCAAGTGAAGCCTTTACTGGTGTATCACTCTGAAAATCCCAGAGTGTTCAAGAAACACAATATGAACAAGAATAATTTGTGTGTTTTGGAAGGCTAACACCAAGGCATGGGTCACAAAGGCAATTTTCGTGGAATGGCTCACTGGAGAGTTTGGCCCCAGTGTGAGTAAATACCTCCTGGAAAAGAAATTGGGATTCAAGTGCCTCCTGGTACTGGACAATGCTCCTGCTCATCCTCACAACTTGGTAGACTATTTGTCTGAGAACTTCAGTTTCATCACAGTGAAGTTCTTGCCTCCTAACACAACTCCTCTCATCCAGCCCATGGACCAGCAGGTCATTTCTAACATCACTTCTTTACTTCTTCATTCCACCAATCACTCCTCTTTCCTCCTGCACCCACCCTCCTATAGCCACAAACTTCTGCCCTACATTCTAATACTGCATTTTTAAAACTATTCCAACTCTCTTCAGCACCCCCCCCCCCACTACTCATAATTGCACTAGCCCACCTTTCTGCTAATAGTTGCTTATATCTCACCCTAACTTCCTCCTCCCTTAGTTTATACACTTTTACCTCTCTCTTACTTGCTGTTGCCATTTTCTTTTTGTCCCATCTACCTTTTACTCTAACTGTAGCTACAACTAAATAATGATCCGATATATCCGTTGCCCCTCTATAAACATGTACATCCTGAAGCCTACCCATCAACCTTTTATCCAGCAATACATAATCTAACAAACTACTTTCATTATGTGCTATATCATACCTTGTATACTTATTTATCCTCTTTTTCATAAAATATGTATTACTTATTACCAAACCTCTTTCTACAAATAGCTCAATTAACGGTTCCCCATTTACATTTACCCCTGGCACCCCAAATTTACCTACTACTCCCTCCACAACATTTTTACCCACTTTAGCATTAAGATCCCCAACCACAAGTACAGTGGACCCCCGCCTAACGAGCACCCCGGAAATCGTACAATTATGTAAGTATAATATTGTAAGTGCTTGTGGAAGTGTATTTTTGGGGGTCTGAAATAGACTAAACTATGTGACATTATTTCTTAAGGAAGTAAATTCGTTCGGTAATGGCACTTGAGCAGGCTTCTGGAATGAATTTTGCTCGTTAGGCGGGGGTCCACTGTACTCTCTCACTTGGTTCAAAACTCCCCACGCACTCACTCATTATTAACCCTTAAACTGTCCACACATAGATATACGTTCACCTGCGTACTGCACCGAATATTTTGAAAAAAAAAAAATCATTTTTTTTTAAATGAAGAGCGCATTTTTATAAACAGGATAGGCTAAAAAAAAAAAGTTTAGGGCCAGTAAAAACTCAATGCATATAAAAGGCATGAAAATTTGGAATTCATTACCTGTCATTGCCAAAGAAACCCTGCCTGTACCCCAATTCAAAACGATGCTAAAAAACCACCTTCTCACCCAAAGCTAAATGCTCAATATCAAACATTCCCAACAAAGTAGAATAATCACTAAATGTAAAAACCTGACTAATCACTAAAATGTAAAAACCTGTTATGAATAATACATACTAAGCTAACTATTTCCATAACATTTACATTATAATGACCACGTAAACTGTACTGCAATGCAACTAATTGTTTTAAATTGTTATCTCACTCAATTAGTTGCATTGCTACAATTAATTGATATGTTCAACTTATATTCAAACTTTATAACTTAGATACGCAATTATACTTATTTTATAAATTATCAACCATAACTTTTTACCATGTACTGTAGTCTAGAATTAAATAGACCTAAGAATGCCCGCAATGCACAGCATATTAGGGGCTTTTGGCATGTACATCTCATTACTAACTATATTTCTTGTCTACCATGTATTATTGTACCATGTCTCAATAAAGTATTATTATTATTATTATTATTATTATTATTATTATAGTACTTACCGAGATATAAGCCCGCCAATTTGGTGCTGGATGCTCACCTGACGGCAACATCAAGTCCTGCTGCTTGCAGAAGTATTGCCGATATACTTTTTTTTCTAGTTTTCATTTTAATTTATATAATTTTTAGGTTCTGATAATTACAATTTACAATAGTTCCTGTGATTTCATAGCCAATCTTTGTTCTAACACTAATATTATGTACTGAAATAGTACTCAAATAGTCACAATCACACCAACAGGTGAACATTTTCGCCTACCTTGGTCATTTACTATTGTCTATAAATATACACGAAGTATTTATAGGTCCCAGCAATGTTTTAGACATCCAGGAGTATATATGAAACTCCTTGAAGAATGGTGTTATGACAATTGCCAGATAACTACTGATAAGGCAGTGACATTGATGAATAAATGTGTGCAGGGAACCCTCGCTCTTTCACTCTATCTATCTATCTGTCTATCTATCTGTGTCTGTCTGTCTGTCTGTCTATCTATCTATATGTCTATCTATCTATATGTCTATCTATCTGTCTATCTATCTGTCTGTCTATCTGTCTGTCTGTCTGTCTATCTGTCTGTCTATCTGTCTGTATCTGTCTGTCTGTATCTGTCTGTCTGAATCTGTTTGTCTGTATCTGTCTGTATCTCTGTCTGTGTCTGTCTAGCTCTGCTTATCTGTCTTTCTGTCTGCCTGTGTGCCTGGAGTATATGAAACTCCTTGAAGAATGGTGTGTTGACAAGTGTCAGATAACTCTTGACAGCCCAGTGACATTTGATAAATGTCAGCAGTGCTGGAGGGAACCCTCCCTTTTCCAATGTCTATCTGTCTGCCTGTCTGTCTATCTGTCTATCTGTCTCTGTCTATCTGTATCTGTCTATCTGTATCTGTCTATCTGTCTGTCTATCTGTATCTGTCTATCTGTCTGTCTATCTGTCTGTCTGTCTGCCTGTATCTGTCTGCCTGTATCTGTCTGTCTGTTTGTCAAGATTTGCGACACATTATCATCTTACACAACGTAAATATGATATTACACGGTGCGGCAGGAGGGGAAAAATTTTGAGCGCATGGTTATTTACTGCCTAAGAATCCTCATGCTTTGAGGAAAAGGGAATTTGTTTTTCCTTCCTGCAAACTGTAAGTTTATTCAGATACACAGGGCCAGGAGCTGAGTCTCGACCCCTGCAACCACAATTAGGTGAGTAGTTACATACATTATCATACATAGCAGCATATGTGTAGAGAACTTAGGATAACCCAAGTCAGTCAATGGAAATACTGTCACTTTGACTTTTCTGGGTTATCCTAGGTTCTCTACACATATGCTGCTATGTATGATAATCTTCGTAACTGTATCTGTGTATTCCTGAATAAACTTACTTATAGTTTGTGGGAAGGAAAAACAAATAACCATTCTCACAAGCAGTCTTGTTACTACTACTGTTGTGGTTCAGCAGACACCACCCGCCTTACCCAGCCACCACGGACCCCACCATCCCAGCATTCGTACGTATTTCATACGCGTCAAGAAGTCCTGGCTACAAGCCAGCTGTTTGTGAAGAATAAGAGTGAATTGTGTTTTGATCTTGAATTAACGAAGAAAAAGATATTAGACAAGACATAACCCGTGGCCGTAATGAAGTGTTACTTTGTACACATAAAAAGATGTAAACATAAGTTTGTGTGACTGACTGACTGACTTGACTGACTTGACTGACTGAATGACTGACTTGACTTGACTTGACTTGACTGACTGACTGAATGACTGAATGACTGAATGACTTGACTGACTTACTGAATGACTTGACTGACTTACTGAATGACTTGACTGACTTACTGAATGACTTGACTGACTTACTGAATGGCTTGACTGACTTACTGAATGGCTTGACTGACTTAATGACTGACTGACTGACTTAATGACTGACTGACTGACTTACTGACTGACTTGACTGACTTAAAGTTAGACACTCAGTTCAACCATCGACTTCAGTTCAAGAACTTCTACTATCCACCTCAGCCCAGTAGGGCCACAGCATAACTCTCCACTCTCTTCACAATCATCCACAAACACCAGCACCCACAATTTAAGGTAAATACTGTTATTTCTATTACATTTGTAGTCTTAAGCAGTAAAAACAACATAATACATCACGATAATGAACTACAATTACATATTCACTTTTATTTTTGTAAGATCTGTTGGTCTAAAAAAAACTTGTTTGGCTTTTTGGGGACTCCCAGGAACATAACCATATTTTTCCAATTAGTTCTTTTAATTATTTAACACGAAATTATCTAACCCGACTTTTTCAGTAACGTAACTATCGTGCTAAATGACGTTCTACTGTATTTATAAATTAAAGTGTAAATATTTCTTATTTATAAATTACGTACATTGTTTCAGTGTGAATACTGGTGGTGGAATCCACCACCACCACTATATGTACGGCTTATGGTCAGTGGTCCTTATAACCCAACAACAATAACACTATCACCAGTTCTCACATTCGTAATGACATACTGTATTTTATTCATTCTAGAGTATATATTATGTTTCTATGTTATTAATATTGTTTATTATGTCATATTAGATGAATTGTGACAGATAAATAAGCAGTAGAGCTGATATTAGTGTCAAATTGAAAATTTTGTCATGCCTCCAAACAATAAACTCGCCTCCCTCTCTCCTCCTCTACATCTTCCATACACTAACAAGAGTCACCAATAAAGGTAAGTGTGATGTTAAATGTTCATTTATACATGTTATTAGTGCTTTATATTTATTTGTCATTCTCTCCTGTATGTAAATCTATATTTAATCTCTAAAAAATTATTTTTTCTTAATACTCCTGGGTGTCTGAAACGAATTAATTGAATTTACATTATTTCTTATGGGGAAAATGGTTTTGGTTTTCGTCGATTTTGGTTTTAGTCGATCCCTCTGGAACGGATTAAACACGAAAACCAAGGGACCACTGTACCTTCATAAATGTTACCTTGCTCACACTCCAACAGCACGTCAAGTCCTAAAAACCATTTGTCTCCACACATGCCTGCTGGAGGTCAAAGCCCCTCGCACACAAAAACTCCTTTAACCCCTCCCTCCAATATTTCGTAGTCCTGGTAATTTATAAAGAAGGGGTGACTAGCCCCTTGCTCCCAATTATTATCAAATTAAGCACTAAACCCATAAGGGTCACACAGCACTGCAATGTTATTATAAGAAGAGTCGAGGAAAGATCTTTTATGCCTTAATATAAATTTCTACAGGGCTAATAGCATAAATCTTTTACTCCTTAATATAAATTTCTACAAGGATAAAGGTACAGTGGACCCCGAGTAACGAACAAAATTCATTCCAGAAGCCTGCTCAAGTGCCATTACCGAACGAATTTACTCCCTTAAGAAATAATGTCAAGTAGGTTAGTCCATTTCAGACCCCCAAAAATACACTTACAAAAGCACTTACAATATTATACTTCCCATGGGGAAGTGGAATAGAATTCTTCCTCCGTAAGCCATGCGTGTCGTAAGAGGCGACTAAAATACTGGGAGCAAGGGGCTAGTAACCCCTTCTCCTGTATATATTACTAAATGTAAAAGGAGAAACTTTCGTTTTTCCTTTTGGGCCACCCTGCCTTGGTGGGAAACGGCCGACGTGTTGAAAGAAAGAAAGAAGAAAAATTGTACGATTTCCGGGGTGTTCATAACTCGGGGGTCCACTGTATAACTAAATCTTTTACTTCTTAATATAAATTTTGACAAGTGTAAACACATATACAAACCTTTTACACCTTCCCAATATAAATTTCTGTCTCTTCGTGCGGACGAGAACTTTGAGTAATCGTGATGAGTTTTCCAAATGTATATACACTGGTTTTCACTCCCTGCGACGATGTATTTTCCATCGTGACTGAAAACATAAATGCAGATTACTGGTGGAAACAGAAACAATTAATAAAATTTGCAAGAGCAAATTGCAGTTGAACAGAAGGATGAGTAAAACAAGATTAAGAAAATTAAAAAAATTTAAGTCCTGTAATGAGTTAAAATTATAGAGGTTAAACAGCATGAGGGAAATGAGAGGCAGATTTGATCCAAGGAAGATGAGGGTAGCTTCTGTTCCTTAGATCAGGAGTCCTTTACTGGCATCAAGGTATTCCTTCACTCAATATTACTGGTACTAAGGAACCTCCTTGAAGGTATTCCTTAGATCAGGAGTCCTTCACTAGCATCAAGGTATTCCTTCACTCAACACTCCTTTACTGGCACTAAGGAACCTCCTTGAAGGTATTCCTTACATCACAAGTCCTTCA
This sequence comes from Cherax destructor, assembly GCA_009830355.1. NCBI lineage: Eukaryota > Metazoa > Arthropoda > Malacostraca > Decapoda > Parastacidae > Cherax > Cherax destructor. The sequence continues at coordinate 32,800 of WNWK01017664.1, forward strand.
CTAGCATCAAGGTATTCCTTCACTCAACACTTCTTCACTAGCACTAAGGAACTAACATATGCTGGTTTTTAGAGATGCAGCGGCAGTGGCATCCAAGCTCTGTACTCTACTCAACACCCAGAGCTTATCAATTCTCCTATGATGACCTAGCTGCAAGCAAAACTGCACTAACCAATGTAGCATCCAGAATGACCCAAGAATACTAACAGTGAGACCGACAAACCAAATAAACTGACGATCAAAGGAAGACTGCCCCTCAAACCCAAAGCACCACCCCACTGCCAAACGAACGCTTACCAGCTTACAGCTTCTCCTCCTTGCCACATCAACTTCTACGACTACTGTGATAAAATGAAACGTAACATCAGAAGGACCAATTCCAATATCAGCAAAAAAACACCAAGGAATCTACTAATCAACTTGTCTACCCAGGACGCCGGTACTCCCACCATCCCCCTAACCACCACCCAGGGCGACGCATCAACAACAAACATGGCTGCCTTTCCCTCAAACTCCCCCTTCACCGGTTTCACTCCAGATAATCTCTCAGGTATGACGAATGATCCAGATACTCTAGTCATACATCATCAAATTAATTACTGAAAATATGAACCAACATAAAACGCTTCTGCAACAAGATGCCAGGATGACACTCCTTGAAAACAAAATCCTCAGCCTTGAACAAAAGTTATCAACATCTGGAATGACTGATTTTGGCAAAACCCTCCAAACTGTCATTGATAGCCACTCTGAACAGATAACATCTATAAATACAAAGGTTGAGGAAGAAGTAAAGGAGTGGAAGAACAACATGGATAACCAGTTTAACAACTACCTTGCACTCCAAGAGGAAAAAAACGAGCAAGATAAGTTATCGGACACATTAATAGTGAACAGTCCACTCTTTCCCAGTGATATGACCCAAGCAAACAGTAAAGACATTACCATACAGATCATAAAAGATCAAATAAAAGTTAATATACCAGTGACAGAAATAAAAGAAGCACGATTACTAGGGTCCCATGGTAGAAAAAGTGTTATGCTTAGATTCACCACACATGACAGGAAAAAAGACCTAATTAGTTCATCTATTACAGCCAGGAAAGAGATATATATAAACGAATGTCTGACCAAAAAACGTCAGAACCTCTTGTATAGAATCACAAAACTTAAGCAAGAGAATAATGATAAAATCCACCAATGTTTCACCCGTGATGGGAAAATTCTAGTGAAGAAAACAAGTGTATGCCAGTTATATACTATCACAAATGAGAATGAACTATCAAGATTCCATAGGGATGCAAATATTACAGAGACTGTCTAAACACAATGTCCTAACCAAAACCCTACGTATAGTGTATGTTTTGCTCATCTACCTCATTTAAGTGCTTTCACTCTTTAGAAGCAATTACAGTACCTCTATGTATTTGTCTATTCTTTGATTACTATTTTTTTACCATATAGTTTTAGTTTTATTTTTTAAATACATACAGTATTTACTTTTTGTCCATTTTTCCACCCTCATTTCTATATACGTACAGTGGTACCTCGAGTTATGATGGTCCCCAAAATCGCCCTTTTATGTAAGTTTATTTTTTTAAATGCTTTTGTAAGTATATTTTTGGGGGTGTAAAAGGACTAGTCTATTTTACATTATTCCTTATGGGGATAAATTCGTTTGGTAATAGCACTTGAACAGCATTCTCGAACGAAAAAATATCGTAACTCGAGGTACCACTGTATTATTGATCACCTTAATTGTCTAGAATTTGTATTTACTTTTGATCACCTTAACCCTTTGACTGTTTCGGTTGTATATATACGTCTTACGAGCCACTGTTTCAGACGTATCTATACGCCTAAATTCTAGCGGCCTCAAATCAAGCAGGAGAAAGCTGGTAGGCCTACATGTGAGAGAATGGGTCTGCACGGTCAGTGTGCGCAGTATAAAAAAAAAATCGGGCAGCCAGTGGTGCATTGTGGGAACGCCATTTCAGCAGTCCTTGTTCAGCATGCCTAGCAGTAAGAATTATCTGACTCGGCGCATCTGGGACTGTTCTCTTCCTCAATGATAGCTCTAACACAGATGGAAGTGTCTCTGAAGATAAATTTCATGGTTTTGAGGAGTTTGTGACCGAAAGAAATGCCCAGGATACCAGAAGGAAGGAAGGAAGGAAGAAAGAAAGTAAGGAAGGAAGGAAGAAAGAAAGTAAGGAAGGAAGGAAGAGATGAGAGGAAGGAAGGAAGGAAAGAAGAGATGAGAGGATGGAAGGAAAGAAGAAGGAAGGAGGAAAGGAAGAAGGAAGGAATTAAGAAAGAAAGAAAGATAGAAAGGAAGGAAGGAAGAGATGAGAGGAAGGAACAAACAAAAGAAGGAAGAATGGAAGGAAGAAATAAAGGAAGGAAGGAAGGAAGAAAGGAAGGCAGGAAGGAAGAGATGAGAGGAAGGAAGGAAGGAAATATGTAAGAAAGGAAGGCATAAAGAAAGGAAGGAATGAAGGAAGAAAGGAAGCTAGGAAGGTAGGTATGAAGGAAAGGAAGGAGGTTGTGGGGAAGAAGACATGGGTCCCCTTTTGTGTTGACAGGCAGTGTGGAGGTGGTGAGTAATGGTATAATATGTCATTTTGACAGCTGCCTTACCCTGACTCAGCAAATGTAGATGTACATACACACACACACACACACACACATAGCTTGGAGCTTTGAAGTGCTAATTGCAGTTGATGGAAAGTGTCCAGTCATAGAACAATAGTAATAAACAATTTTTTTTATTGTTGGTTGGTGTAAACAAGTTTTGTACACAATATAATGATACTAATGTTTCTGCAATTATTGTGTTGCATACAAAGCGTATATATATATACAGTGGTACCCAAGTTTACAATATTTTTTCGTTCCAGAATGCTGTTCAAGTGCCATTACCAAACAAATTTATCCCCATAAGGAATAATGTAAAATAGACTAGTCCTTTTAGACCCCCAAAAATACAATTACAAAAGCATTTAAAAAAATAAACTTACATAAAAGGGCGAGTTTGGAGACCATCGTAAACCAGGGTACCACTGTACATTGCACCTTACTTTGGTCTCACAGGCCACATAAGTTACGCAAACAAATAAAATAGTGAAAAAAAACAAAAAACCTACGAAAGGAAGTAAACCAAAGTTTACCGGGTGAGCGGCATTCGCCGCTGTTGCCATAGGCGGCACATTTTTTGCCAACTTTACCACTCTATATCTCGGTAAGTACTGATCGCAAAAAAAATTTGGGGGGATTTAAACAATCAGAAAAGTAATCTTAACATTTTGATAAGAATTTTTTTTTTTTTTAATATTTTGCGACAACAGGAGAGCACTCAGGACTGGGGATTGTGACAGTCAAAGGGTTAATTGCCAAAAAATTGTATTTACTTTTTATCCATTTTTCCAACCTCATTTCAATATATTATTGATCACCTTAATTGCTTAAAATTTGTATTTACCTTTTGTCCATTTTTCCAACCTCATTTCTATATATTATTGATCACCTTAATTGCTTAAAATTTGTTTCAAGCCATTTTTTACTATTAATATATTTTACTTTTCTACAATTTAGCACTTTATTCTCCTATAATAGTTCTTTACTTTCATTTACTTTATACAGTGGTTCCCCTGAGTTTCGTACACCCAGGAAATCGTACAATTATGTAAGTATAATATTGTAAGTGCTTGTGGAAGTGTATTTTTGGGGGTCTGAAATAGACTAACCTACGTGACATTTTTCCTTAAGGGAGTAAATTCGTTCGGTAATGGCGCTTGAGCAGGCTTCTGGAGTGAAGTTTTTACGAAACTCGGGGGACCACTGTATTGCTATTAATAAATTCTAAAATCACAACTAGTGCAATACTGAATCTAAATATTTGTTCCATAATAACTTAATACTAGTCATAGTAATTATTCCAACCAGTACAATTAGCTAGTTAAATAGTAAATCATCAACATTGTAAAAATATCCTAAATCTCTGTGACTTTTGTTCAAAAGTGTGTTAATCCAATAGCTAGTAAAATTAATTCATCAGGTATCATATTAAGTTTAGCATAAATCATTGTTCTTAAGTCTTGTTTTAGAATCACACTCAGGAGGAAAGAGTGAGTGAGTGGTGGAATGAAGAAGTAAAGGGTGTGATAAAAGAGAAAAAGGTAGCTTATGAGAGGTTTTTACAAAACAGAAGTGTTAATAGAAGAGCAGAGTATATGGAGAGTAAAAGAAAGGTGAAGAGAGTGGTGAGAGAGTGCAAAAGAAGAGCAGATGAAAGAATGGGAGAGGCTCTGTCAAGAAATTTTGCTGAAAACAAGAAAACATTTTGGAGTGAGATAAACAAGGTAAGAAAGCCTAGGGAACAAATGGATTTGTCAGTTAAAAACAGAGTAAGGGAGTTAGTAGATGGGGAGCTGGAGGTATTGGGTAGATGGGGGGAATATTTTGAGGAACTTTTAAATGTCAGTGAAAAAAGGGAGGCGGTAATTTCATGTACTGGCCAGGGAGGTACAACATCGTTTAGGAGTGAAGAAGAGCAGGATGTGAGTGTGGGGGAGGTGCGCGAGGCATTACGTAGAATGAAAGGGGGTAAAGCAGCTGGAATTGACGGGATCATGACAGAAATGTTAAAAGCAGGAGGGGGGGGATATAGTGCTGGAGTGGTTGGTATTTTTGTTTAATAAATGTATGAAAGAGGGGAAGGTACCTAGGGATTGGCAGAGAGCATGTATAGTTCCTTTATATAAAGGGAAGGGGATAAAAGAGAGTGTAAAATTATAGGGGAATAAGTTTACTGAGTATACCAGGTAAAGTGTATGGCAGGGTTATTATTGAAAGAATTGGAGGTAAGACAGAGAGTAGGATTGCAGATGAGCAAAGAGGCTTTAGAGTGGGTAGGGGATGTGTAGATCAAGTGTTTACAGTGAAGCATATATGTGAACAGTATTTAGATAAAGGTAGAGAAGTTTTTATTCCATTTATGGATTTAGAAAAGGCATATGATAGAGTGGATAGGGGAGCAATGTGGCAAATGTTGCAAGTGTATGGAATAGGTAGTAAGTTACTGAAGGCTGTAAAGAGTTTTTATGAGGATAGTGAGGCTCAGGTTAGGGTGTGTAGGAGAGAGGGAGATTACTTCCCAGTAAAAGTAGGTCTTAGACAGGGATGTGTAATGTCACCATGGTTGTTTAATATATTTATAGATGGGGTTGTAAAATAAGTAAATACTAGGGTGTTGGGGAGAGGGGTGGGATTAAATTATGGGGAATTAAATGCAAAATGGGAGTTGACACAGTTACCTTTTGCTGATGATACTGTGCTTATGGGAGATTCTAAAGAAAAGTTGCAAAGGTTAGTGGACGAGTTTGGGAGAGTGTGTAAAGGTAGAAAGTTGAAGGTGAACATAGATAAGAGTAAGGTGATGAGGGTATCAAACGATTTAAATAAAAAAAAATTGGATATCACAATGGAGAGAGGGATTATGGAAGAAGTAAATGTTTTCAGATATTTGGGAGTTGACGTGTCAGCGGATGGGTTTATGAAGGATGAGGTTAACCATAAAATTGATGAAGGAAAAAAGGTGAGTGGTGCGTTGAGGTATCTGTGGAGACAAAAAACGTTATCCATGGAGGCAAAGAAGGGAATGTACGAAAGTATAGTGGTACCAACACTCTTATATGGATGTGAAGCATGGGTTGCAAATGCTACAGCGAGGAGGAGGCTGGAGGCAGTGGAGATGTCCTGTCTAAGGGCAATGTGTGGTGTAAATATTATGAAGAAAATTCGGAATGTGGAAATTAGGAGAAGGTGTGGAGTTACTAAAAGTATTTGTCAGAGGGCTGAAGAGGGGTTGTTGAGGTGGTTTGGTCATTTAGAGAGAATGGATCAAAGTAGAATGACTTGGAGAGCGCATAAATCTGTAGGGGAATGGAGGCGGGGGTAGAGGTCGTCCTAGAATAGGTTGGAGGGAGGGGGTAAAGGAGGTTTTGTGGGCGAGGGGCTTGGACTTCCACCAAACATGTGTGAGCGTGTTAGATAGGAGTGAATGGAGACGAATGGTTTTTGGGACCTGACAAGCTGTTGGAGTGTGAGGAAGGTAACATTTTGTGAAGGGATTCAGGGAAACCAGTTAATTGATTTAGTTGGACTTGAGTCCTGGAAATGGGAAGTACAATGCCTACACTTTAAAGGAGGGGTCTGGGATAGTGGCAGCTGGGAGGGACTATTCTCAGCTGTCGTATCTGAGCGCCTCTGCAAAGACAGTGATTATGTATGAGTGTGGTGAAAGTGTTGAATGATGATAAAAGTATTTTCTTTTTGGGTATTTTCATTCTTTTTGGGTCACCCTGCCTCGGTGGGAGACGGCCAACTTGTTGAAAAAAAAAAAATCAATTAACTAACTCAGGTGCTCACTCAGGTGCTTTAGTGTTTTAGATTCTTTTTAGGTGTAAATTGACTACCATAGTTCATTTATTCATTTTTTCTAAACATATCTAACGTACTAATTCACGTGCCAAAAACTCATTTTGCATTGTCCTATTCTTATGTCTACTTACATTGTTCTATTTTTAAGTTTAATTATAGAATCACACTAAATCTTATGATTCCAAACATTGATCCTGATATCAACCTCTTATTAAATGACTTACACGAACCTAACAATAACTGTAATTACTACACAGCAGAATAGACAAAAACACTACTCAAAGCCAACAATAACATCTCTATCTTTAACTACAATGTCAGATCTTTAAGCAAACATTTTGACGACCTCACTGCATTATTAAACTCACTACAGGCCAATATGTCCATCATTGCTCTCACTGAAACCTGGCTAAAGCTTAATACTACAGATATCTACGCCATTCCTGGTTACACAGCCATTCACAATTGTAGGCCAGACCAACAAGGAGGTGGCACAGCTATATTCTACTCAAACCAGCTTGAATGTATCAACAATACTTGCACAAGAGATGAACATGGAGAATATATAATAGCCAAGTTTAAATCCAAATACCTACAAAAACCTCTCACAGTGATAAACATCTATAGATTACCACAGTCAAATATTAAACAATTTAGTGAAAAATTAGGAAGTATGATTACTGATGCAAACATGAACAAAGAAAACTTAATCCTCACAGGAGTCTTCAATATAAACCTCCTAAGATCAGGACCCACAAGTAACTGAATTCACAAACACTATGAGCAACTGCTTTCTGCTACCGACAGTAACAAAACCTACAAGAATCTCCGAGATTTGTGCCTCCCTATTAGACCACATCTGGACTAACACCATATCCCCTTTAAAATCAGGCATAATCACAGACAATACCACAGACCACTACCCTACCTTTCTCATAACCAACCTCGGTAAATTACCCCTAGAGACTACTAAAGTTACCTTCAGACTATATAATGAGACAGCTATTAATAACTTCATAACAGCTATGACAAACATTGACTGGCAAACAGAGATAGACAACTATACAGATACTGACATATGTATTAATAATTTTCTAAAAAGGACCCAATACCTCTATAATAAGCATTGCCCTAAAAAAACTAAACAGATCACAGCTAAAAGACTAAACAGTCCCTGGCTAACACCCAGCATTCTCAAATCTATTAATATAAAACACCTATATGAAAAACAGTACAGAATGGGTCAAATAACAAGAGAACAAACAAAACGTTACTCATCAAACCTAACGAGCCTGATAAGGTGGTCAAAAAAATTGTACTATGAGAACAGATTACATAACTTAAAAGGTGATATTAAAAAAAAAAGACCTGGAAAACCCTATCTGAAATTCTAGGAACTAAAAAGATATCCACTAACAGAACAATCAAACTAACAAAACCAGATAAACCCCTACTCCCACCTACTGAAACAGCAAATAGACTCAATGATTTCTTCTCCACCATAGGAAAAAAGCTGGCAAGCAAAATCCCAAGTTCAAACACTCCAACTAACGACTATCTCACTGGCACCTATCCAAACACACTATTCTTAGCCCCGACCAACCCAACAGAAGTCTCACTTATAATCAACACAGTGGGAATCTTCATTGATTTACGTAAAGCTTTTGATACAGTTGACCATGATCTGTTACACCTAAAATTGTCACACTATGGTATAAGAGGGCACTCCCTCAACTACCTAAAATCATACCTTAGCAACAGAAGCCAATTTGTGTGCACAAATTGAGCTAGCTCTACCATGCAAACTATTACAGTTGGTGTCCCACAGGGAAGTGTTCTTGGCCCACTTCTCTTTCTCATTTACATTAACGACCTACCAAATGCATCTCAACTACTCAAATTCAAATTCTTTATTTCTAGTAATATTACAAAGTGGGGTGTACTTACAGTGAACCCCCGGTGCTCGACGGCGTCGGAGCTCGGCCAAATCGGTGTTCAACGGATTTTTTTACAATATTTTTGACTCGGCCACTCGGAGTTGGGCGAGTTGGCTATCCATCACAGACGCGTACACGTGTGGCCGTGGCCCAGCTGGGCGCCCAGGCACTCAGTGTGTTATTGTTTACAAGCGAGCGACCACTACCCACGCACCACCCACGCATTCATACTATATACAGTGGTACCTCGAGTTACGATATTTTTTCGTTCGAGAATGCTGTTCAAGTGCCATTACCAAACGAATTTATCCCCATAAGGAATAATGTAAAATAGACTAGTCCTTTTACAACTCCAAAAATATACCTACAAAAGCATTTAAAAAAATAAACTTACATAAAAGGGCTATTTTGGGGACCATCGTAACTCGAGGTAGCACTGTATATTGTCATTATTCCAGTGTTTTTAGTGCTTGCAACTGTTAAATAAGCCACCATGGGCCCCAAGAAAGCTCCTAGTGCCAAGCCTGTGGTAAAGAATGTGCAGGGAGTGAAGCATTCCTGCAGGGAGTGTAGCATTTATTCAGGGAGTGTAGCAGGCATGCAGGGAGTGTAGCAAGGATGCAGGGAGTGTAGCAGGGATGCAGGGAGTGTAGCAGGGAGTGTAGCAGGG